>JAVTVY010008673.1:0-44547 GCA_036873755.1 Hanleya hanleyi
AGCTAAACTTATTTTCCTCTCCTCTCCTCCTCCTCCTCCGTCTCCTCCGTAACAGTAATACGTCTTGGAGGAGAGACCAATCATAGCATCCCCACTCCACTCCAGCTTGAACAGGCCCGGCGTACGCTTATCGTACTGGTAATGATGGTCACGTCGAGGTAGCCACTGGTCCTGTTCCGCTTCATACTGGGCCCGTAACTCCGGTTTCACCAGGGACTCCCAATCCGCATTAGAGACGGCCATGTAGGCCGAGTCGGTATCCATCTCCATGAGTTGCCAGTCTGATGGATTAAAATACACACCCATGAAATCATAGAGAAACTGCAGCATCCTCAGCTTGGCCACCTGATATACCGTACATCCAATCTGCAGGGGTAGGTTGTAACGGATAGTCTTCTTGGCTGAAGTGACTTCATAGGTGTCGTCATCGATGACCTCCACGGACCGAAACAGAGGAGAATTGACTTTTTTGCGGGCTTGGGCAGTAGTACAAATGTTCACGTTGACATGCTTATCCTGGTTCGTAACTGTTTTTCCGTAATAACCATTGCCAGTCAACTTCCAACATTCACCGATGATGGCCTCACTCGGGTATTCATCACCTTGACGACGGGCCGACGTCACGATGTCGGCATTCTCCGCAAAACAAGCGTCGGGTACGTACTGTATCACTTGGTATATTTGGGTAATTTCCAAACCGTGGTTCATGTACCACTGCAGTAAGGGCGTGCCCAGCAAGATTTTCTCGGCCCACATACTACCAATCAACATCCGTCGAGGTTGAGGCAAACACTCGTGTTGCTCCGCATAGGTCCTCATGGTGTCCCCAATATCAGCCCGACCCACCAGCGTGTTCTTAAAGATGGGAGGGCACTGGGCGAAGAGAGGCTTGAGAGTGTCGGGAACATGCAAATCACATTCGACAAAGCCGTAGAGGTGCCCCGAACGAATGGCGTCCAACATCTGTGGCAGACTCAGAAGTCGCCGACGACTCAAGGGGTACTCGCGCTCTTTTAGGAAACGTCGTAAATGGGGCAGGGCCTGGCACATCGTGTGAAATTCACACTCCCACATTTCAATCAGATGGTATCCCTCTCTCTTTCACATAATCACCGTTCGCCACCACTTCTTCCCGTAATTCTTGCGGTGTTTTTCCACGTCGCTCGTTGAAGCGTCCAGCGCTGAAATGGCATTCGTGGCCGTGCCAATAGCAACCGTAAAATTGGAATACGGTGGGTGTGCTACCCACCAGGGCAAACCCATCGACGGAAAGTCGACGATCTCCTATGCGCTTCTCTGTGGCGTTGGTCTGGTGTCGTATATAAATGGCCCGTCGATAGGCTTCCCAATCCAACCACTGATCAGCCAGATGCTTGTAGGGTGTACGTTGCGGTGTAAAATGCCGATCTTCCGCCAACCAACGTGTATAATGGCCACTGGGCATAGGTTGGGCCAGCGACCACAGGTACAAGGCATTCGCATCGAAACCGATGATCTTAGCACAGGGTTTTCCACTGGGGAGAGTAGTGACGTCCTTCTCGTGATAACGGTGAAAAATAAGACTCGGGCCGCCCACAATGTTCTGCTTTAGACAATCATGCATGTCTGCATCTTTTTGCTGTATCAGCGAGAAGTACGTAGCACACTCTTGAAAAAGATGGCGAAGCGCCAGACCCGGTAAACTCAAGCACTCCTTGAAGATGTCGACGTGCATTTGGCGACGAAAGAGTTGCACCATTTTCTCGGCCGCTTCCAGGAAAGGAACCACATCTAGGTTATTATACCATATCAGGAAATCTCGCAAGGTCTGCATATGTTCATCGTTCCATACCTGCTGTAGTTCCCGGTACGTGTCTTCCGGACATTCCACTTGCTTCAAATCATCAAAGAAGGCGTGCCGGGATGGCAACTGTGTTTCCTGCAAACGGTCGAGCGATGATATATACGTGTAAGGGAACCTCCCTTTGGTTTGTGCACAGTTATAGGCCTTGACCCACTGATCATAGCTACAATTAGGAGCTAAGTAGTTCCGTACATCCAGGAAATGCAGTGATGTGGTAGTGAGGGCCATATGATTATTGATCTTCTTGATCACGGACTTGAGGGTATTCGACTGGGCCAAGTAGGGGTAAAGAAATTCCTTCACCATGTTCAAATCATAGCGTCCCGAATTGAAACCTAGCACCGGTAACTGACCTAGATATTGTAGGAAGCGCACTTTCAATTTCTCCGCATACGGTTTCGGTAAAGGCACATCCTGCGACTGCAGGGGCTGCGACTCGGGCTCCGACTCGGACTCGGACTCTTCATCGTCACTAAACGCTACACCCGGTATAGGAATCCGATCGGCCAGCTGGTCCAGTACGTCCTGGAACTTGGACATCAATAGTTCTGTACTAGCCGCACTGACTTGCTCTAAATACTCCATCATGCGGGTGATCAACTCATGGGAATCTCCCGTGGACACGAAACACACCGGTGCAGCGTCATAGCCAGGTACGTTGCTGGAAATACTGACACTCAGAGGAATATGGCGCTGCGTCCACTGCGTTTTCGCTGAAAACATGTCCATGGGCTCCAACAGGGCCTCAAAATCGTAACACGCCCGGTAGGGAAAATAACGATCCGCCTCCGGTATCATCACACCCTCATCGGCCAGTTCCTGGAAAATAGTAGGCGTATTATGATACACTGCACCCGGATATACTCGCTTGACACTGTTGTCACAGATTTTCTCGTGGCGATGTAAGTTGTAAGACTTTTTAAACACACGATGGCACTGGGCACAACTGAAAGACTGAGCGTACTGGCTCATATTGTAGATCAGCGAAAAATGACTCACGCCATTGTCGTCGAACACATTCGTAGCAGCATACCGTTCTGTTGAACGACGAACCAATTCAGCCACAAATGTATCCTCCTCCTCGCATCGTAATCGGTATACAAAGATATTGATGTTGAACAGTGTTTCTACGTCATCCAAATTCTTGAACGGCACTCCACGGAAGTGCCGCTTATCCAAGTCTTGCTGCTGTAAATACTGTTCCCAATAGTCATTGGCCACTGTGTCACAAGACTGGGGGTTACACTCGTCCACATGCACGGCCAAACACCGAAACAGACATTTCCGGTCTTTGTAGGACCCCTTTACCCCTGCTGTTAATGCATACAGGCCTTTTCGACGAAGCAACCACGGGGGTAGTAGTACAGGAGCACCGATAGGATGATCTCTCATTTTCGTGACGAAAAATGTGACGTTGGTCACCATTTCCACAAGCCATTGGGTATTGGGGCGTTGCAACCGGGCCCATTCCAATGGATCCAACGTAGTCAATTGGTCGATGAGTGGCTCCAGAGAAATCGCATCCGTCACCGTGAACGGCTGATCAAACACATAGGTATTATTGCTGGGATAATAATACCGCACCTGATCCGTCTCCTTGTGCCGTAAAATGTACCCGAATGTCATATTCAACTTGAACGCTGTCACCTGATCTGTGAAAATGTTCTCGGCATAGGTAGACAGATACGTGAGGTCCTGCAGCCGAAAGTTATACAAGTCCAATAGACGACGGTCACGGTGAAAACAATGGCGTATGGTAGCCCAGTGACGTTGATAAATGTCCCTGACACGCTCGTCTTCAGGCAAGACTTCAACCGGAGGTGCTGCTGGGTCCCAGGGAAAATCTTCTCCACGTCTCATGCTTTTCGTCTCATACAAGCGGATAGGCAAGCAGACAGACAGGCAAGGCTGGCAGGCAGGCTGGTCAGGTAAGTCAGATTGCAATCAATACACCCCTACCCTAAAAATCGACTCCTTTTATACGTTTTTCTACAATCCGCCATCTTAAACCCACCACCACCATCCACCCACCAGCCGCCATCTTAAACCCACCACCACCATCCACCCACCAGCCGCCATCTTAAACCCACCACCACCATCCACCCACCAGCCGCCATCTTAAACCCACCACCACCATCCACCCACCAGCCGCCATCTTAAACCCACCACCACCATCCACCCACCAGCCGCCATCTTAAACCCACCACCACCATCCACCCACCAGCCGCCATCTTAAACCCACCACCACCATCCACCCACCATACACCACGTGACATCAATACTCGCTTCTGATTGGATGAATGTGACGTCACAAAGGTCATATGCAAATTTCTGAGGTCATGCGCATGCGCAGTGACGCGCCATTTGCCTTAAAGACTCTTTGTATACTACTTTGGTCAAATCCTTATTGTATTCTTTATTGTCAGATATTTAGATTAGAGGAGACACCAATAAAAAAAATACAGCCATATATTCTCAACAGACCCTCTGGCAGTTTTTGGTGAATAATTTCAGCACCAACCTTCAACTATAGTCTGTCCATTTTAATTAGTCGTCTACTTTGGAGCTTGCCAAAAATCAGCAGTTAACCCTGCAACAATTTTCTTTTTTGCAGCGTGTAGAACAAACTGAACTCTACAAAATGACTACCATTCCTCCGTGATATCGATAATATATCACGCTTGAAATAACTTTATCATTCACTCCATATAAAACTTCAGTACAGTACGTAGTTGTTTATGCACCGGGCCTCAATTACATAGGGAGACGTCATAGTGTATTCGTACTCATTGGCTCAAAGGTCATTAATGCCGAATACAGTAATAACAGGCGGTCCGTGAGAGTGTCGCATATATTTCATGCCCAGTGAAATTGCCGAACGATAAACCGCACACACCTCTATGACCATACAAAGCATTGTTGACCTTTGTGCTAGACAGCACGAATACATTATGACGTCTCCCTATGTAATTGAGTCCCGGTACATGAAACAACTGTACTGGAGTTTTATATGGAAGAATTAAAAAGTTATTTCAAACGCGATATATTATCGATATCACGGGGAAATGGTAGTCATTTTGTAGAGATTTATTTGTTATACACGATGCAAAAAAGAAAATTTATGCAGAGTTAACTGCTGATTATTGACAAGCTCCAAAGTAGACGACTAATTAAAATAGACAGACTATAGTTCTTCCCAAGAATGTTCAAATATCGAACTAATTTTTAATCAACATGAAATTTAGGGAGAATGGTAACCATGTTATACGTGTACCGAAATCTATTGATCAAATATTGCAATTAAGTTATCATTGTGAACGTATGTGTATCGGCTATGGTCTACATGGCTCGGAAACGTTTAATATTTTGGACTGGCGTCAATTATATAGGTCAATAGGTCACCACACTGTCTACAAACTCCAAGTAATGATATGCGTTAAGTTCTGCAGTTACATTTCATGAGCAGATACAAAGGAACTCTGCGGCTCCTGTATTGTTCTGTGAAATTGCTTATCCATGAGAAATGTCAACATGATTTGCTGAGGTTAATCAACTGAATGGGTGATTAGGTTACATCATCAAATAGAGACGAACATTAAGGTACGTAGTATTGATAGGTATAACGCATTTCATTATATGTATGAATCTAATGCCTCGGATGTTACAAATGAGGTATCATATTTGTGAAGGTATCTGTGCGGGCTGTCATACAAATGGTACGTCAATATCAGTACGTGTTTACCCAGTGTTCTGTACATGGGTCAGTGGGCTTGCAAGTAATATTTAATCATTCAACTTTCAAAATGCAAGCCTATATATATAGTTAAAATCTCTAAACTGGGTTATCGCCCCTTCTGCCAGTCGATCGAATAGCTGAAGTGGAGATAGTTGGTTGGTTGGTTGTTTGAAGTTTAACGTCGCACCTAACTTTATTGGTCACACGGCGACGTTGATCCAAACAAACATACCCTAGCAAAACCCTAATCTCAACAAAAACCCAACCAAAACTACAAAAAAAATTGAATTTCGAATTTTGAAAATTAGGCTCTACAGATACTGATCAAAATGGATTCTCAGAGAGCCTAATCTGTTTGGTACTTTAATCTACCTCCTGTGCCAGACAAACATGGTACAAACCATGCTACCCTAAGCTGGAGGGCCTGAAGTGGAGATAACCCTGTTTGGAGATGATATGGTAAATTATTATAGATGTCTGCTCTTATACATGAATCTGCATTTCTACGTTTGTGCTTGTTGTAAAGTTTAATATGAACTGTTGTGCTTTAAGATCAAATGCTAGCCAACTTGGGACTGTTGGTTATGGAGGGTTGGGGTGAGAGTTGGGGTTACAGTATTGGAAAATGCGAGGCTCGCAGCGTCGAATATCACAATAATAGCATTTGATGTATCAGCAAATTGTTGTGCTGGTTTGGAAACTTTGCTACAATGCTTTCACACATACGGTTAATTACATTGACTTAAATTGCATTTCACATGTCACATTATTTCCTTTGTTTCGTGCAGTTAATTCCAATGGTCGAAAGTGGCAATGTTTATAGTCAACTATGCCAATTAACTTCAAATCGCATCGCATTTGCTATCAAATCGCTGTTAGGTTTGTTTATCGTTGTTAAAATGTATAGAAATTGTTCAGTTTGTTACCGTTGGGTCTGTTTCGACTTACTAATAGGAATGCTGGTCGGGTTGTTTTGTATTCTGTGTTCCACAAGAAAATGGTCGAAAGTGTTTAACCTCCCTTATACCAAAGACAAATCCGTTTGGCAACAGTGAAATCTGTGAAGGTCCCTGGATGCCTCTCTAAAGTGATTGATAAATTCATAAATTAACACACTGAAGACAAGATTGTCCTTTAGCCCGATGCTGGTTAGCCTATCTGCAAAATGTCTTTCTGTTCTGAATGATGTTTTCGTGGCGGCGTTATGAGATGTTATATCCGCGAACGAAATTTCAATGTTTTTTTTCCATATCTGTACCTGACTGATTATGAGAATGTTGATTTTCGATATATTAGTTGTTATAGTGTATTGCTGTCTAGCCACATAGTGCACTCTCATTAACATCCAATGTTAGTCTCTTTAATGGCTTTTCTGCTGGATCAACCGAACGGAAATATATATACACATGTAGTTAGAGTGACCTCACGGATTGTCATTCTGACATCATTGGTATATTCATTGACTTGTTCCTTCTAATTTAGTCGATTTGTCAATCATTTGACGGCTCTAGAGAAGATGGTGCTTGTATGGAGGCTTGATTGTTCACAGAAGAACAGCTTATCTAGAAGAGTGTTGTTGTCGTATGTATGCTGTTGTGATAACTTGGAGAGAAACCAGAAATCCAAGTAGTCGGGAAACAAGAACTTTTAATTCTACACAGTTGAATACACAAGATGGTAGCACGCACGCACACTCTTCTCTGAAGAGCACATGCCCATCCGGGCACTTGTTACATAACAAGGGCGTAGACTGGTGTAAATATGATGAATATGGATACTTTTCGCTACTATTCCGAGAAAGGACCCCTAAGTTTACATTTTTGATAAGTTTGGCAACTTCAAAACGACCACAAGAACTCATGCGGTCAACCACGCATCAAAACACCGCCCCTGCTATCTAGGAAAAATAGTATTATCTAAGAAATAACTTGAATTAATATAGTGCGATCATTTCACCTTGTATATCAGTGTAGTGATCGCCACTGTTATAGAGATTTTCGCAAAAAAAAAGTTCAATTTTTACCGCTCAAATGCTCCCAGTGAGCGGCAATTTACCATCAATTTAAAAAAAAAATCTACGCTGCGAGGGGGGATATCCCCCCTCTCAGACTCTCCCCCTAAACTTCACAACTTGTCTACGCCCTTGCATAAGGGGCCGTATACCCATAAAGGGGTGATCTCTGATTATCATTATATAACAATATAACATTCCTCCCCCTTTAAGATTAAAACAATTTAATCTTGCCATTAATATTAATGTGCCCATATAATGGAATTACTGATCAGTGCTGAACTTATGAATTAAAGCAATTTCAAATCAGATCAGGAATCCTGTTTTCCTTTAACAGCTAATGTCCATAAAACGATAGTTTCTTAATAAACCCATCAACACGAAATCAATTACATTTACTGTCTTTGCGAATAACTCATTTTCTCTCACTGGAAAAGTTTCTTAACCAAGTTAAATGTCAACGAAAAAGTCCATAATATCCATAAAGGAATATCCATATTGAAAGGAAAAGTCAATCACGGAAAAGTCCGTAAAGATATTATCCGAAAAGAACATAAGAGTCCATAAGACGTTCAAAGTCTCCAAAGGACACACAGTCCATAAGAAAAGTCCATAAAGGACACAGTCCATGAAGCAAAGTTCATAAAGGACACACAGTCCATATGCTTTGTCACATAGCACATGTATTACGCTTACAAATCCAGTCTTTTTGGTGCACTAGAAATTCGGCCACTACGTCTTGGCACAAACGTTGATTTGGCGTTGTTGGTCACTTTAGGAGTTTCACGTGCAGTGTCGACTTCCGAAATTTCTGGTTTCACAGACTCGTTGTTACTCTGTGGTACTTCCATGTTGGAGGGCTCTCCCATCACCTCTTGAATTGGCAATGGTGGAAATGGAACGAGATCTCTGTCACATCCGCCGTTGTCATGGCGTTTACGGAGATGACTCACATGACGTCGGATAACTCTACCGTCGTTAAGTCTGATAGTGGAACTAACTGCCCCGGTTTTACCGATCAAAGTTTCAGGCAGCCATGGTTGTCCCCTAGCAAAGTTTCGCGCATACACTTCATCTTGTGGAATGAACTCCCTGTCCTTGGTATGCGTATCACGTATTGTCTTCATCTGGATCTGTTTATTGTTCATTTTTCGTCTGAGATCAAGAAGGACCATGTCAAGACTCGCAGTCTACGTCCCATGAGAAGTTCTGCCGGAGAAACACCCGTTGTGCTGTGTGGGGTATTCCGGTACTTGAATAGAACTCGCGCGATGCGATCTTCCAATGGAAGATTCTGTTCCATCTTCTTGAGAGCTGATTTCACCGTTCCAACAGCCCTCTCTGCCAGTCCATTTGATGCTGGATGGTAGGGAGGAATGAAGATATGGTTTTTTCCATTCTTCTGGGAGAAAATCACGGAATTCCTCACTTGAAAATTGAGTCCCGTTGTCGGAAACTATTGCTTCTGGAATGCCATGTGTAGAGAATATTTGTCGTAGTTGTTGAATGGTTGTTTTCGACGTGGCCGCTGCGACAGGACGAACCTCTAGCCACTTCGAGTGAGCAACCACGACCACCAAACACATCTTACCCATGAATAGGCATTGGGAGTCCATATGTAGCCGTATCCATGGTCTGTCTGGCCACTCTCATGGACGGATGGGAGCCTCAGGAGGTTGTTTTCGCATTTGTTTGGCACACAGTGCAGATTCGCACTTTCTGTTCAATGACCTCGTCCAGTTTTGGCCACCAAACGTAACTTCTGGCATAGCTCTTCATCCGGGAAATTCCAGGGTGACAATCATGAAGCAGTTCTAGTACTTCTGCTCGGCCTTGCTCTGGGATGATGGCTCTTGACCCCCATAACATAGCTCCGTCCTCCATACTGATTTCAGCACGACGGGTGAAGAATGGTTGAATGTTGTCATCATTCACCTTGGTTGGCCATCCTTGTTTGGTAAATTCCAGCACTTTTGACAGTGTCGGGTGTTTAAGTGTCCACCCTTTGATTTGTTTAGCGTTGACATGGAATTTGTCAAGGGCTTCCATCAGGAAAATGGCTTCTCCTGGAACCTTTGCGTCTTTCGGCTGATCGGACAAAGGAAATCTGCTGAGACAGTCTGCATTGCATGTTTGGCTCCTGGTCTGTACTGGATGGTGTAATTATAGGCAGACAATGTCAGCGCCCATCTCTGTACTCTCGGAGATGCCATTTGGGGAACAGGTTTGTTCTCCCCAAGAACAGTCAGCAGAGGCTTGTGATCTGTGTAGATCTTGAATGACGATCCATATACATACTGATGAAAGCGTTTTACACCGAATAGCACGGATAAACCTTCTTTGTCCACCTGAGCGTAGTTTCTATCTGCCACAGATAGAGAACGCGATGCGTAACAGATCGGCCTTTCCGTACCATCTGGGATCACGTGTGATAACACTGCACCTACACCGTATGGCGATGCGTCACATGACAGGACCAAGTCCTTTTGTGGATCAAAGTACACTAGTAGTGGTGCAGACTGTAGAAGTTCCTTACACTCCACGAATGCTGCGTTTTGGCTTTCACCCCATTCCCATGGCTCTCCCTTTCGCAGGAGTTTGTGTAGTGTCTCCAATCTACCAGACAAGTTTTTCAGAAACTTGTCCATCCGGGCACTTGTTACATAAGGGGCCGTATACCCATAAAGGGGTGATCTCTGATTATCATTATATAACAATATAATAGCTGTCAAACCTAGGGAGATCAAATGTGGATCATTGCGTCCACCCAGAAGTCTAAAAGTTTTCGCAAATACAAGATATATCCGTTAAAATGAACTAGAGAGTGCCATTTTAACCCGATCTGGCCTGGGCGATTTTGGGTGTACCGCAGCCTGGTGTGTGTGTGTGGGGGGGGGGATCGGAAAGTGCCCCACACCCTATATACATGTATTTTCGCTATCGCTAAGGTTAGTGGACTGAAATTTGCCACACTATGGGTGCATTCCACACCTAAATGATGTGCGGTTAAAATAGACATGGGTTCGGGTCTTCAGCCTTAAATATATGTAAAATCTTTAACAAAACCCCTGTGAAAGTTTATATTTTCTGAATGGGCACACCCATGCCATTATTCCAGGACACAAATGAGCTATTCAAATTGAAAAGGAAAGACGTGCAATCCTCCTTAAACCTTTTTCAACTTTTCTGAAAAACTCCATAAAATGTACGAAAATGTGCCAAATTCGACCCACCATCCAGAGAAAACAAACGAAATGATTTTCTTGTTAGACTTGTTAAAGTTTCTCCGTCCAACGGCCATTTTAAAAAGCGAAAAAAAACAGGGGGTCGACCTACTCGTTTTTTGTAAAATTTGATCGCCATAAGGGAATCATCATTTTCGTTCCCCGAAAAAGTGAGGATTTTGTCCTGTCAGATACTCAATTACGGAAACGATTAACTCTGTAGTGGAGCGTAGATGCGATAAGCAAGCAATTGTTATATCCTCGTTTGAAGAAATGGTTACGTCCAGCAGGGCGATACTACAGATATCAGCTAGTAGAAAGGGAAGAATTACCATGCTGTCAAAAACAGGCGACCTTCCTTCCCTTACAAACCAATAAGCTGGGGTATTTGTGGGGTTTATGTCGGGCAAGCTGTGTGGGGATCATGTGGGGAATGTGTAGGACAGCCAATGTGGGGAATGTGTAGGGATTTGGTAAAATCCCCACATTGGACTTAGTCGTGGAAAAGGAGTTTCTTAATGCTGCTTAGCTGAATTAAATCCCCACACTATCCCAACCTCAGCCCCACGTGTTCCCTACATGTGGGGATGATGCGGGGAACTATATTTAAAGCTGGTATGGGATAGACACAAAATATTTCTGCAGTAAGTCAAGCATGGTACAGAAAACCCCACAATATCCCCACGTGGGGAATCTGCGGGGCAGAAAAGCCCACAACATCCCCACGTGGGGGAATCTGTGGGGCAGTAATTCCAGCAATGTACGGAAAACCTCACAATATCCCCAAGTGGGGAATCTGCGGGGCAGAAAACCCCACAATATCCCCACGTGGGGAATCTGCGGGGTAGTAATTCCAGCATGGGAGAGAAAACCCCACAATATCCCCAGGTGGGGAATCTGCGGGGCAGTAATTCCAATATGGGAGAGAAAACCCCGCAATATCCCCACGTGGGGAATCTGCGGGGCAGAAAACCCCACAACATCCCCACGTTGGGAATCTGCGGGGCAGTAATTCCAGCATGGGAGAGAAAACCCCACAATATCCCGACGTGGGGAATCTGCGGGGCAGAAAACCCCACAACATCCCCACGTTGGGAATCTGCGGGGCAGTAATTCCAATATGGGAGAGAAAACTCCACAATATCCTCACGTTGGGCAAAAAACCCCACAACATCCCCACGTGGGGAATCTGTGGGGCAGTAATTCCAGCATGAGAGAGAAAACCCCACAACATCCCCACGTTGGGAATCTGCGGGGCAATAATTCCAGCATGGGAGAGAAAACCCCACAATATCCCCATATGTGGAATCTGCGGGGCAGAGAACCCCACAATATCCCCAGGTGGGGAATCTGCAGTATGGCAGTATGGCAACATCTCCACAGTAACCCTAGGGGATGGCGTGGGGATCGTGAGTAAAATGCAGGCGAGCTGCCGAATACTCTCCTCCAAGTTTCTTCAGGCGAGCAGAGGAGAGCAATATCAAGATATTCGTAAGCATCATAGGTATTTAGTTTACTTTCAAGGCGAGTGATCGTTAACTCTCCTTGAAATACTTTCAGGAGAGTGGAGGCGAGAGGAGAGTGATCACTCTCCTCTCCTGGCCAGCACTGAAACACCATCTGTACAGAATTCCTGGGGTGTGGGGGAGGGGGCATCTTCTATCTGAAAGGGCATGTCATTTGTACAGACTGTCTAGTCTGTCCCGATTCCTCCTGCAATATCATCCATCCCTTAAAATAACCACCAGCAAAGGCAAAATCCACGCGTATTCCACCTTTTATTCTTGAACAGCATAAAATATATATTGTTTCACGTCTTAAAACACCCGAGCACAAAATGGGAAGCACATTGAAAGTCTGTGTCAAGTAGAATGTTTTTTTTTCATCCCTCAAATGTTTAAAAAAATCTGTCTTGGTCTTTTCCCACCTGTTGTGGGATGGCCTTTAGCATTCCTTGGGGGACTGTCGTTGGCAGATGAGGGTGAAGCTGAAGAAGAGTCCACCAGCTCTTCTGACATGTGGAGATCATGCTGCTTCAATGGTGTTTTCTGGCGGATTCTACCTGACCTTGCTGCGTCATGGCATTTCTGAGTGATGCCTCTCCTTACTTTGGACCACAGTGTGCCCTTGAACTGGTTGCAAACATAACCTGGAAGTCAAACAATGAAAAACGATTAGTATATTCTGAATGCCCGAGCTATCGTAATAAATTAATACAGGAAACAAATATGGTTGAACATACAGATATTCCAGTTTCGTGATAATGGCAGTCAAACATTGACCCGTACAAAACTGGCTATGGATGGTAGTGATGGTAGGAATGGTAGTTATGGTATGGATGGTAGTGATGGTATGGATAGTAGTGATGGTAGAAATGGTAGTGATGGTATGGATGGTAGTGATGGTATAGATGGCAGTGATGGTATGGATGGTAGTGATGGCATAGATGGTAGTGATGGTATGGATGGTAGTGATGGTATGGATGGTAGTGATGGTAGGAATGGTAGTTATGGTATGGATGGTAGTGATGGCATGGATGATAGTGATGGTAGTGATGGTATGGATGTAGTGATGGTATGGATGGTAGTGATGGTAGGAATGGTATGGATGATAGGAATGGTAGTGATGGTATGGATGGTAGTGATGGTATGGATGGTAGTGAAGGTAGGAATGGTATGGATGATAGTGATGGTATGGATGGTAGGAATGGTAGTGATGGCATGGATGGTATGGATGTGATGGTATGGATGGTAGTGAAGGTATGGATGGTAGTGATGGTATGGATGGTAGTGATGGTATGGATGGTAGGATGGCATATATGGTATGGATGGTAGTGATGGTATGGATGATAGTGATGGTATGGATGGTAGTGATGGTATGGATGGTAGTGATGGTATGGATGGTAGTGATGGTAGGAATGGTATGGATGGTATGGATGGTAGTGATGGTATGGATGGTAGTGATGGTATGGATGGTAGTGATGGTAGGAATGGTATGGATGGTATGGATGGTAGTGATGGTATGGATGGTAGGAATGGTATGAATGGTAGTGATGGTATGGATGGTAGTGATGGTAGCGATGGTATGGATGGTAGCGATGGTATGGATGGTAGGAATGGTAGTGATGGTAGTGATGGTATGGATGGTATGATGGTAGGAATGGTATGGATGGTAGTGATGGTATGGATGGTAGGAATGGTAGTGATGGTATGGATGGTAGTGATGGTATGGATGGTAGTGATGGTAGGAATGGTATGGATGGTATGGATGGTAGTGATGGTATGGATGGTAAGAATGGTAAGAATGGTAGTGATGGTATGGATGGTAGTGATGGTATGGATGGTATGGATAGTAGTGATGGTATGGATGGTAGTGATGGTATGGATGGTAGGAATGGTATGAATGGTAGTGATGGTATGGATGGTAGTGATGGTATGGATAGTAGTGATGGTAGTGATGGTATGGATGGTAGGAATGGTATGGATGGTAGTGATGGTATGGATGGTAGTGATGGTAGTGATGGTAGGAATGGTAGCGATGGTAGGAATGGTAGCGATGGTATGGATGGTAGTGATGGTATGGATGGTAGTGATGGTAGGAATGGTAGTGATGGTATGGATGGTAGGAATGGTAATGATGGTATGGATGGTAGTGATGGCATGGATGGTAGTGATGGTATGGATGGTAGGAATGGTAGCAATGGTATGGATGGTAGCAATGGTATGGATGGTAGTGATGGTATGGATGGTAGTGATGGTAGGAATGGTAGTTATGGTATGGATGGTAGTGATGGTATGGATGGTAGTAATGGTATGGATGGTAGTGATGATATGGATGGTAGTGATGGTAGGAATGGTATGGATGGTAGTGATGGTATGGATGGTAGTGATGGTAGGAATGGTAGTGATGGTATGGATGGTAGTGATAAACATGGTACTGAACTCAAATTTTAAAGAAAATCTTGACCTAAAATAGGACCTTTTGTACCATTGACAAAGTTCACAAATGTTTTTAAGCATCTTCCCTACTGAAATATTCACTGGTTTTGCATATTACCAAATAAGTGTGGCCTGCAGTTCCAGGCTGCTGTTGTCTGCTATAAAAATGAATAAAATATTTTTTTGTTCAAGTTTTTCTGGTTATTTGCAACAACAACAGTTTCACACTGGCAGATATAAAAACGAACTTGCAGCAGCAGTGAAAAATACCCATCGAGTTAAGAGTGGATTAACAGATTTTTTTCTAAATCGTCCGTTAGTCAACGTGTGCACAATCCTTCAAAAGCAGGAAATTAACATGAGGGTGAGACTCGCAAAACCCCTCGGCTTCCCCCGAGTAACTAAGAAATATGCTGTCAGTGCAATATATTATGGTTACAGGGCCTGATCTAGATTTTAGTTTGGGCACCTATACATGGTGCAGAGTGTGATAAGTTATAATGAAATAGGCCATGATGTGGGACTGTCGAAGCCTATGGAAGCTGTGGGAGTACTAAATGGTCTAAATACAGCCGATATCTAATTCATATTTGGCGAAAGTACTTGCATTAGTATTGGTTTCAGCCTGTTCAGAGAGGGGATTTGTTTATTGTTTTATTTGGGGGGGGGCGGGGGGGGGTTCATAATGAGCTCGAAAACAGCCTGGGTCAGGCCTGGGCTACATGTACTAATCATTCAGGATTGTACTTTTTACAGCATATCATTATTCTGCAGATTTAACAGCTACAGTAACATTCAAGCAAATATCGCAAAAGGGGCATAATTTTTCAAGGAGATAAATAATTTGGTAGCCGTACTGAACACAATTTAGTAGATGTACCGAACACGGGCCTGCAGATATGACTTGTACACTCAACTTAAGTTATATATCACAAAATCAGAGATAATTAGACCCGAAGTGAAACTCTTAACCCCTAATGTACAGCAAGTCAAGGGGCTGGCCCTGAAACATGCCCCGTAAATAATAAGCTACAAATAACTGGTTTGGCACCCCTTTCCCCACAACTGGTGGGACATCCCACCTCTTAGAAATGAACAGGATATCACAGTTTTTTCTCAGACATGCAGTGATTATAAGATTTCCTCACCTCTAGGTGTAACTTCCTTTTCTTGTAGGAGAGGATAACTGGTATTCACATGAGGTCCGCAAGCCAATCTAATCCATTATCCTGTTATCAATTCACACAATGGGTAGGGTCCAGTATTTGCCTGTTCCTATAAATCATTGAAATACAAACAAAATTATTTATATTAGATAAAACTCAATCAGGGCAGTATACATTCTGTAGCAAATTATTGTTACATGAAAAGAGAGGCAGAAATGCATTTTAGTATCAAACATAATACTGTTAAACGTGACAGTTTTATAGTCTAAAGTACCGGTTACAGAACAGAATTTCATATTTTAAACTGTGCTCTCAGCCTATTTCACTTGTAAACAGAAAATTCATTCCGTTGCAAATAAAAATCAATCTTCCTTTCCATTGAGAGCAAACTAATGGAGGTAAATGTAGGTGAGGTGTTCAGCCAACGACATACAAACTACCATACATGTATTTCTAATTTGATGACCATACTTCTAGTCAGCTATGCATTAAACAGACTAAAAAACAAACAAACATTATCAATGACTAGTGATTAATCAATCCAGATAGTCATTGAAGGGATATTTAGCCTACTCTACCTTGGAGTCACTGTTCAAATCTTTGTACTCTTCTGATGGCGGAATGTCCATCCATGACATGCTCTGGTTCCATGACAACATCACCCTTGAAATTATCATTTCAGTCATATGCTTCAAACCTGATAAAAAAAAAAGATGTATTCAATAGGAGTTTTGCACCTTCCACCCCCTCCCCCCCCCCCATACATTTTTTTTTCAATAATAATAATAAAAACAGTCCTGGCCTGCAATAGTTTCATATACAGAACTTTTTCTCTGTTGTTTCTATATAAACATATATTCTGAGCAGACAGATCACCGTATCAAATCTAAAACTGGCGGTCAGTAAAATTAAATTAATATCGTGTTGGTTCGAAAACAGGTGATTTCACTCCTGTACCTAAACGACCAGCTGTCTGAATATCCATCCCGTTTTAGGGACAGAAACTTTTAAATAAATCGGAAATAAAAATTCATTTTTTAGGTCATAACAGTAATACCAGCTGATACTGCGAAAAGTGTGTAGGCCACGAAAATGGGGTGCACGTCAATAGGTATACGGTACGATTTGACATGTAAATCAAAACACCTTACCGCTCGACTAATTCATGTTTCCTTCCCGATAGTTTCGCTTTCCGTTTCCTCAGATCATCCTTTAGGTCTTCCAGCGTCCATTCTTCGTATTTACTCGCCATCTTAACGTTTTGGTGAAGAAAACTCAACCAAGTTCAACTTGCAGCCAATGTTTACAATCGGGCCCCACTTCCGATGTTGCGCGCGCAAACTTGCTTGTAGAAAGTCTTGATATGAAGGGAGACAACTCGATTAACATGCAAATTAATAGGCAATGGCCTAAGACGGCTCACATTTATAGTCGTGATTTAGCCTTTTATATCGGAGGAAATTTATGGATGCGATACATTAGACACAGAACTTCTATTCATGCATTACATTAAAAATATTCTTATGACATATGATCAGTGAATTGATATTCTAGCAATCTTTAAACCTAGTCCTATAGGGCAATGGGCACGGCCTATATTCCGCGAAAATATGAGGGGGATACGCCGGAGATGGTAACCAACACTTGATAACTCTGCCGGTATCTCTTCGATATTTGATTCTGTTTAGTTATTTTTAAACCTGTACAGATATCCGTTTCAAAAATATATCTTTTGCTACACATTTCTTTCACCTCACGACGAGAGGTTTACCGTGAAAGATGCATGGTGTCGATTCGACGGGAATTTTTCGCGATACACCGGCACAAAACGTTTTAATAACTTTGATTGAAAATGCATAAAAAAAATACAAATCTAAATAAATAGTTTTCATTTCGAGTATTATAGGATCATGAAAAAAATATAAATGTTTTTGTATATTCTTTTAAGAAAACAGAGTTCACAGTCTGCCTGCATGATCCCCACATTTATCTCACACTATATGTGCAAATAAAATATCGCCCCACTTCAACCCCACTATCGTCTTAGGCTATGCATGAAAAAATGCTTGCCCAACAAAATCCCCACGTCGGACTTAAACTTTCAGTACAGCCCGGCACATTCCCTACATTGGACTTTGTCTACGAGCGCTGGAAAAAGTCCACCCCACCTAATCCCTACAGACAACTCAGTCGATTAAATCCGAAGTTCATTTTCCCTACACCAACCCCACGTTAGACTTTGAATATATAGCAGATAAAGGTATGCCCTACATCATCCCCACGCGAACTTTGAATTCTCGCCCATTCACCCGTCATAATCCCCACATCAGCCCTACATAATCCCCATATTTATGCTAAATTTGCATAACCGTGGGCAGCTGCCCCACACAAACCCTACGTTATCCCCACGAGGAAAGTTCCAAACCACGCTTCGCCCCACACGAACCCCACGCGCCCACCAAAACCCCACACTTTCCCTACGCAATCCCCACGTTTATGTTTGTAAGGGTTATTATGAAATTACGGAGGGGCCACTTGTGCGAAACCGTGGCCTAGTGTGGAGTGCACCCTATATCTTTGGGTCAAGCTCTACATGAAAATGTAAAAAAAATCCAAGATGGCCGCCATAGAGCGTTTTTGGACGATTTTTCGGTCAGAATTTTCGAATATTTTCATTTTTGTTTTTTCTTCGCAAAAACTGCATGGTAAATTAGCAAAAAATAATCTGATATGAAATGAAATAAGTTTTACACACTTTTCCTTACAGAAAAGCAAAATTTTTGAAGAAATATGACGAAAACATCACTTTTCTGGCACCCCACATGATCGCCATTTTGAATTTACCCATGATCCTCTGTTCGGGGGTCATACAAATAGGCTAAAAATGACCCCAATATGATAATCGAAAAAGTCACGGAATTTCTGCTCTCAATTGTTTGTCGTCCCGGGGATAGAAGAGAAAAACCAACCGGGGGGGGAGGGGGGAGGAGGAGTGCCCCCCCCCCCCGAGCTAGGTAGGGCTAAATCTAGATTGAGATTAACCTAGTAGTTATGAGCTACATATAGCAATAACTCAGAGACGTTATAAATTGCGATGTACGTTGACTACGTGTAGAGAAATGTCACAAAATGTTGACAAGGGGAAGAACATTTGATTTTCTAGAGCAAACATGGCAAGGTTACCTTCGGAATGTTGGATTGATTCATAAATATTACATCAACATGTCATCATCTTCTCGAGACAAGGCGTATCCTGCTGCAAGCTCTACTCTCCACCTTGTCACATTTACCCATTACTTTACGAAAATTAAAAGCGCCACCTCGCGTGTGAACTGATCAAGTGGAGTTATCTTCTCCTTACGAACAAACCAATCACAAGACCCATAACAAACTCACTTTGTCGATTTGGAAAACATGGCGGCCGACTCCTCACCAGCTGATTGCGAAGCGCTCTATGCAGAAATAGAAGAGAAGTTTAAGATAGATACATTAACTGCCCAACAAAGACAGGCCATGGAGGCGTTAATGAAGCAGAAGGATATATTTGTTTGTTCTAAGACGGGCAGTGGGAAGTCCCTGTCGTACGAGTCTTCGCCCTTACTGTTCAAAGGCTCTTCTCAGCTCTGTTCTGGTCATAGCTCCGCTGTTGAGCATTGGGCTTTTCCAGAAATTATCCAGACCCCCCTGTGGAAGAGGTCAGCTATTAAAAAAATAATCCATGGATAGGACCAGACAATTTCAACTTCTGAATTTTTTTCCATGGATTAAGTTTATCTCAAAATAATAATCCATGGATAAACACACGTTTGAGTCTGAGTCTACACCAGTTTATTGTGGGTGCGGCTCCATAGGTCAGATTTTTCTGGACCGTCCAGATTGTTCGCGTCTCCCACAAAATCCATCCAGGGTTTTGGACTTGGAAAAAAAATCCATCCAAACTTTTCAGGCTGAAAAAAAAATCCATCCAACCTCTTCCACAGGGGGGGTCTGGATAATTTCTGGAAAAGCCCATTATGATTGAACAGTGCGAGAAATTAAATGCCATCGGATTTAAAGCCACCTACATTGGGAAGGATGCCGAAGAAGACCAGAACATCGGAGGGGCTTATTTTGATTTCGAGTCCAGAGAATGCCATAGCAAACCAGAAATGGAGAGACATTATTAGTTCACCAACTTTTCAGGAAAAACTCCAGCTGATCGTTGTGGATGAGGCCCACACAATATTGCAATGGTATGTATTTTTCTATTACACGCTGATGAGAATTTTCACTTTTCTTGTCTGATTTCAGCTTTTTATTCTTGCAAGTTTCATTTCTGAAACCTTCTGACTTTGATCTGAAAGTTAAAAATATGACGAAGAAGGGGGGGGGGGGTTATTTTCAGCTGTTTTCAATTTTTTTTTGTCCTGTTGTAGTCTCAGCCCTATATCAACTCTGGTCATAGGTTTCTGTTTAATTGTAATGTCATCATTGGGTAATGTACATGTAGCTTTTATGGCTGCATGGTCAGGCCTATTACAATCACCATGGTATGTATAATCTTTTTTTTTTACAGATTTCATGATAGTTTAATAGTGACCACTCTTCTTTTTCTCAGTCAAAACATAGCTCAGTTGAACATTTACAGCTCAATCAGAACTGATCTATATATATTATTTCATTTATTTGGTGTCAAAAGTTTTGGTTTTAAATATTGCAGATTTAGACATGTAGGCCTACTAGTATCATATGGACACGATACAAATTTTCATTCATAACAATAGTGAATGCTTTTTTGTTACAGGGGAAACAGTAAATCCACAGAAGATCCATTTCGGAAGTGGTTCAGCAAAATTGGTGAGCTGCGCTCCTTGTGTCTTGATGTGCCCATTATGGCTCTGACAGCAACTGCTTCACCACTGAGCCGGAAACAAATCATGAGATCTCTGTGTTTCAAAGTTTTGCGGGAAGTAATCATAGATTCTTCCGATAGGAGAAACATCAAACTTTCATCTGTGGCTATTTCTTCAGTTGCTAATGTAGCGGATACATTTGATTGGCTGTTCACGAAGCTGGACGAACAAAAGCAAGGTTTACCAAGACATCTGGTATTTTGTTCAACGATCAATGATTGTTCCAAGATCTACACTGAGTTTCTTGCCCGGTTTGGACGGGAGTGTGAATGGTACAATATGTACCACAGCAAAACAAATGAATTGGTTAAGCAAAAAATACGAGAAGACATGAAGTCTCCAAATGGTGAAGTTCGTGTGCTGATATGCATTAATGCAGCTGGAATGGGAGTAAACTTCCAAGATGTTAACAACATAGTTCACTATGGCCTGCCCAGAGAGATGGACACATTTGTTCAGCAGATGGGCCGTGCAGGACGTGATGGATCCTTCTCCCAGGAACTGATTCTTCTGAAAATGAACAAAAACCACCTGAAACGAAGTGAACCAGATCTGGTTCAGCTTGCACGTGGCAAGGAGGACTGCCGACATAAATTACTATGCTCCTCGTATCTGTGTGAACACGTGCCAATAGAACCAAAGCACAGCTGCTGTGATATTTGTGAGAAGGACTGTCAATGTGGTGAAGACGATTGCCCAAAAGCCCACCCCATGTCAACTCATGTGATGGAAACCGCTTTGGAGGAGATAGAGCCATTTGAAAGACAGGTCACAGTGGAGGACAGAAAACTGTTACACCAGCAGTTGATCAGTCTAAAATTGAATCTGGAATCCAATGTGAAGAAAGACTCCATTTTTGACACAGGATCTCTGTATGGCTTGACGGATAGCGTGATAGATGGTGTAGTGAGGCATTGCTCACTTTTATTCACACCCTCTGATATCATGTCACACGTTTCATGTTGGTCCTATGTGGTTGCCTTGGAGATAATGAGTGTTATAAACACAGTATTTGCTGATGATGAACTCTATGACATTGGAGATGATGAACTATCTGAGGTTTCAGATGATGATAACTGAACACTACATGTGCCATAATAACTGAACTATGCCTGTGTGAGGAACAGTTTTATATTTGATGTTTGTGGTGGGGGGGGGGAGGGGGGAAATGGGGTCTTCATGCTCTGCTAAATTGAGGGTAGGACGATTTAAAGATTTGGGGGGGTTGGCATGGTTGGGGAAGAGATGAGTCGACAGTTCAAACATGGACCATTCTGTTGGGTATGGGGTGGGGTGTGGAGAAAGATAACTTGGATCTTCAGCCACAACATGCCTGGTTTAGGGGAGAAGGGGGATGACGGAGAAAAGGATAACTTCAATCTTTAGCTTTAGGCAGAACATGCCTGGTTTATTGAATTTGATATTGTGGGGGGGGGGGAGGGGTGGTGGAGAGAAAGGTAACTTCAAACCTTAGGCATGTTTGGGTTACTAAATTTGCTATTGGGGATGTGGAGAGAAGGGTAATTTGATGAAACCTTACTAGGCATGGGTACTGAATTTGTTATTCGGGGAGGGGGGGGGATTGGGGTTTGGGGTGTGGAAAGAAGGGTCTCTTGAACATGTTGAAACCCCAGTCAAGCAGGACATATTTGGGGAGTGTATTGAATTTAATGTTTAGTGGGGAATGGGTGGAAAGGTTATACCCCATCCATTATTGTGGGAGAGGTGGATTGGGTCTAGATTTGGGGTCGCGACCATTCCATGTGAAGTGTTCAACAAATTTGCGAAAATGTACATGTATGATAATTGTGGCCCATCTTATGGATATTGTGGCACGTCTTCACGCTTATTACCAACCATTTATGAATTTATGAATGTTTATATACATGTACATGTAACTTCAGCAAAAGCAAATTTCTCTCATTTTTGAGGTGGAATTACTTGAAATATTTGAAGCATCGAGCATAAAGTCCCATTTCCACAGCACGCGTCGCGACAACCACAACGAAATATTTGAAGCATCGAGCATAAAGTCCCATTTCCACAGCACGCGTCGCGACAACCACAACTGTAAACCACAAATTTTTGCACTTTGGTGCATTTCCACAGCACGCGTTATGACAGCGACACTCGCGCCATTCCAACCATTCAGCGGACGGGATTCCCCTCAACGTAACCGGGCTAACGATTTCTATCCCCTCCGATTGGTCGATAGTTCAGCGACAATGCGTTGAAATAGCCCTGGTTCTAGTTTTATCGCGCGTCAAAAATTTGGTTCTGAGGTCGCCGTGACTGACGCGTGCTGATAGTACTACACCATTGAATAACATGACGGCTATTTTTCGGAAGTGGTTGTCACTGCGAAAACGCGTGCTGTGGAAATGGGCATTAAGGCATAGTCGAGCGTTTTGAAACATATTTATTCCCCGATATTCAATAAGGCCTTGTTATAATTGGCTCCAGACCCAGGACATGTATTGAGTCGAGAGATGGATGTATTCAATTTACAACCTATATAAGTGATCATGACAATAGACATTTGTAAATGAGTCAAAAGTTAGTACCATTTGAATTATTATACATTTATAATGTTCACAAATAATGTGGTAAAACAGACTGTGAAGTTTCAAGTGGCATTGCAAACCTTACCATTTGTGAGCAAAAAGTAAAGATTAATATGTGTTTTCTTCACCCTTATTGGTGAAATATAAAAGTTCACTCATTTGAAAAGCTTGTTATCGTTGGTCATTTTGTTGTTCATCTAGAATATGGTCATCATCCAGGTCATTGCTATGGCTAGTAACACATACCTGTGGCTTCAATTCCCTTTGATACAACATTAAGCGCATTAAGCCAAAATTAGGATATACCCAAATTATAGAGAATTTTTTTTCTCTTCTTACATTGAGAATCAAGTTCACTTCTTCTCCATCAATTGAGGGTCATATGAGTCAAAACCTACCTATTTTGTCACAATTAGGGTTTCACTAATTTGGGCATGTTTTCCAGCCCAAATTAATTTTGTCGTGCTGATATATGTTGTGCCCAAACTCTCAAAAATACATCTCAGAAAATTTATCTTGCATTCAGGGCTCCCTTGAACATGTTGAAATATACTTTGTCTCTGGCTTAAGAAATAATTCAAAATAAATATAACTCTCTCATGCAGCATTAATATTGTACCTAAAGAAATGTCCATGTTCGTCAACAATGTATAACATACATTTGCAATGCATGTAGCTCAGTATATGTAGAACCTTTTGTTGGCTTAATATGTAGGACATTCTTCGGCAGTACAATTTTTTTTTTTTTTTGCGACATTTGTCCAAATCAGACATAGGACCCGGTTCTAGCGGAATTAGTCCTGAATTGTCATTCTTGACAGTACTACATTTCTATGAAAATCCTCTTCTTTTGATCAGAGAGCCACTTATACAGTGCGTCCATCTTAACTCTGGAAAACATGTCTTTGAAGTTTTGGAAGCCCTCAAAGCTTCTGCCTTCCACATGATTGAAAGCATCCGACCGCTTCAGTTCCCGTACTATTAGTTTAATGTCTTCTGGTTTCACTACAGCTGGTCTTTTTTTCCCCGCCTTTTTGGATTCGGATTCTTTCATAATGTTCTCCTTTATTTCTGTTTGGTGTTTAATGGCCAAGGCTGCTTTCCTCGCACTAGCAAAGGTTGCATTGGCTCCCTGAGAGTGTACCTTCTTCTTCACTGCATGTACCGTCATCTCAACCAGGTTATCATTGGGAATGTTGTTGCCCATTCCCCCGGCCGTATTTGCTGTACAATTCCACATGTATTCCATTGCTTCTCGCTCTGAAAGAAGAGCTGTTATATATGCCTGGAACCGGAATAGCCAAAGTCTGTATTTTGTATGCCCTCCAACATCAGCAAGAAGCATCTCAAATTTTGCATTTCTTGCTATCCGAGAACCATCCCCCTTCTTGTAAGCATCATTGGTGTCGATGAGGAGGAGGACACATTTCATGAAAGATGACCTCCAAGCTTCAATGCAGTCGTCCTTCTTGGTCTTCTCTGTATTCTTCTCTGTTATTTTCTCTCCATGTTGCTTTTGGAGATGATTTTTGAAGTGACCCTTCATCTTGTATGATTTGCCACATTTGCAAACATACATATTCCTCTCAACATCAAACTGCTCCTGGATCATTACAGCCTCTGTTTCAAGAGCGGCCGTTTGGTTGCCGAGATCCTGGATACCTGTGACGATAGATATTTGTCAATTAATGTACATGTACAAGGTTTCATCGTAGTCGACAATATTGCAGAAACAGAAAATGTACATGTTTAGGCCTCCCCATTGCTCTTGGTTGGCTGACGCAATTAACCCCCTTCCCCCCCACATTTTTCTCTGGCTGCCAGGCATAGATCTTGCATAAGATGTAATAGGATGCCACAAAGATCCTGCTCTGATATTGTTTGATCTTAAATATTAAGAAAATAATATACAAGTTTCTCTGATGCAACATCTTGTAGAAGATTTTGCAGGATCTTAGGTAAGATCCTGTACCAGATTTTACAGGATTAAGCAAGGATCATAGGATCTTATACAAGAAAATAAACCTCTCATATTTAAGATCTTCATTAGGATTTCTACCAGGGGAATTATCAAATCTCACCATCTGAAAGTTTGACATATTTATCCAATATGTTCTTGGCAAGGCTGTGAAGATACTGGTACTTCATAACTGGATTTGTATTCACAAGAGGAGGCAAGGAAACATCACCATCTAACTCAGTCAGGCCCAGCAACTCCATACAGGCACATACAACATAACCATCAAGACAGTCTTGGAGGAAGGAGTAGTGAGCTCTGACAAACAAAGAGAAACAATGCTGAAACACCACCTTGAAACGAGTTATATTGCAGCAAACTATCAATATTGCAGCAAACTATCAATAGCATACATAGATATTTATGAAACAGAATGATTTCTCAGAAATTTAAGACAGTAAATATATATCATTAAAAAGGTGACTATTAATTGGTAAGTTTTTATGTGGAAAAAATCGTGTCATCATACATATTAAGAACATTCAATAACATTGGTTAATGATCAATAATGATAATTAAACCATAATAAACAGCATCATGTATGTACCTGTAGCTTCCGATAACTTCCTTAGGACCATGGACATTAACCCTTCCAAGGACATTCCGTAGCTGATACAATGTTCCAGCATCATTGGCCGAGGATGTCTTGTAGAACTGCTGGTAGATAAACTGCAAGAAGATAAACTGATAAGTTAATAGCAAATTTCTCTCTGAGAAGCATGGAATAATGAAGGTACATGTATGCTTCAAACATATGAACTCACATTAGTTGTCAATCACTAGATATATGTGCACACCTTGGCAGACAAATCACTGGATATCTGTTAATGTTTCAGAAAAACTTTAGATTACAGCTTTAAATGATCTTGATTAACACTGAATGATGTTTGCATCATGTCTGAATTACTCGATATTTTGATACCAGGAACTTGCTGAACAAATGGTTAAAGTGACAGTGACTATTACTAGTCAGAATGCTTGACAAATGACAAATAAAAACTAGACAGTGACTATTACTAGTCCGAATGCTTGACAACTGATAAATAAAAACTAATACAAACAAATAACTCTGAACTGGAAGAAAGATGGATGGAAGTGATCAATGAAGAAAAATACATCTAAAAGCAGCTATATAAAGCAATCTGCTAATAAACCAATTTGTAGCCACAGGACAGATTTTGACTTGCACTATCTCGCAGAGCCAAAATTTTCACCATAAAAAAAATATTCAGGATTTTGCATACTCTGTCAAAGATTGGGAGCTGTTCAGCCCTCGGAGCCATGTGATTGCTCTGAGATTGAGAGCTGTTAGGCCCTAGGGCCATGTGGATGGTCTGAGAGTGACAGCTGCTTCGACACAGATAAAATACATGTAGTTTATTCATCAAACTTTTATATGTTATTAAAGTTGGTGACAAAACTTTATAATTCATCTGGGTTTTTTTCTTCTATTAACACGAAAATCGACAATATAAAACATGTGAAAGTTGATTACACATAAAAAAGAATATCTTTGTGGCTATATGGTTTATATGCACTTGTAAGCTTGATCTACGAAATTAAGGAAATTTGACAGATCATGCAACTGGAATAACAGGAAGTTTTTCTCAGAACACAAAACATGCAGCAAGGCAAATTTTAGATTTTGGTGATCCAAAATCTTCTATACATGTGTATGTAATTTATTTATTGACCAGGCTACAGAATATGTGACCGACCAGAGAATAGAACTAAGTTAGATAATAACCATCAAGACAAACTGTAACTTGAACTCGAACTCGAACAGAGAGATACCAGACAGAGATTCATCATTCTGTGTAAGCCCTCGGGTCGGTGTATTACACCTGTCATCCTAGTGAAGTCTGTCGGGCTGTTGTTCATTGCCAGCTGGGCAGAGTAGGCACGCTCATTGGTCAGACAGTCTCCCCCAAATACAACCTTCTTCTCTATTACAGGTGGCTCACCAGAGTGTGGAACATAGTTATCATGAATGTGCTCTAAGATAGATATCATGTCATCAGACTTATTTTCACTCTTGTCAAGCAAGTCCAAAATACTGTAAGATGTTTTTTGAGCAGTTTCCTGCCTATAAGGATGTTCAATGTTTGTTGGTAGAGAAGAGCCAAAGTTTTGGAATACTTGCACATACTTCACCAAAATGTGCATAATGTGAAAGATGAAATTCTCTTCTAAGCTTTCACAGTCTGTCATACTTGGAACAAAGGATCCATTCTCCACAGCCATGATACAAGCCTTGGGACCATTGTCAGGAAGGGTAGGGAAAAGTACCCGCTTCTGTATGCCAAGCAGCATAAACCAATGCCAGCTTTGGGTTCTGCGGTCCTTACTCATTTGAGAAGGATTTCGTGTTATGTCAATGTTGTCACCAATGACTTCAATAGTATGTGACCTACCTATTGTCTCTGTGGTTGCATGGTCATGTGGGTCACTGGAAAACATCTTCCTGGTTTCTTCTTCATGGTGCTGCATTAGCAGTCTCTTCTGTTGAGCAACACTTGATACAGAGACATTTAGGCCTAGTTTGTTTGTTGTCTGTATAGCCTGCCAATATAAAATCAGTGTCAGATGAATGTTCAATGAACTACATTAATTATCGTAAACTATTAACTAGACTTGGTAAAACTAAATGGTGTCTTTTTTTTCAGACACGGATTTGTTGAGTAAAGGTTTGAACTGTAACATTGAACATAACTTCTCAATGCATTTGAAATATACGTTACCTGATTATAAGCTGCAATTTCTTCCCAAAATAAGATGCATGGTGGGTCAAAATGGGAGTAAGTGTTACGTTGACCTTTAAGTCTTACCTCATCTGTAGCTCCACAATGGTCTAGTATTTGCCCAACAGTGTGCTGGAAAAGGCTCATTTTATTACACCTTGAGAAGAGGGTGACAGCACCAGCAACTGCAACTGATTTTGAAGATCCTCCAGTCAAACAGCTGAGAGTTCTGTGAAAAAGGGGGGCTTCAGTTCTGAACTCAAGATCAACACTTGCAAATTTCAGATTCCTCAATGTGAAAGGGTTAACTTGTCGAAGTAATGAAGGCTCTTTAGTGGAACACAGTTTTGTACATTCAAAATTCAGTTTCTTTATGACACATTCAGTGACACTATCTTGTAATTTTGATCGAAATATTTTGTTGGAAATACAACCAGCTGTATCTCCTCGAGAAATAGAACGGACGATGTCTTTCATTTCTTCATTTTTGACAATTCTAGTCGTCACACCCTCTTTCCTTCCCCGGTGCTGAACCTTCAACAAGAAGCAAAACAGAAGTATCACACAGTATTCTCCTTATAGATCACTAAAATCATTAAAATTGATCTTTCATGTAAGTCTATTGTTCAGGCCTTTATATTATGGTATAGAAAGAGAAAAGCTATGTCTAGACATATTGTTGTACTCACACAGACTATTGTTCTCCTATGTCTCCTGTCACTTACATAAAAGATGTACCCAGAATGAAGAATTGCAAGATATGGTTATAGGAAAACAACTTATGTTGTATGTGTTGCAGGTTAAAACAACATGTTTTTGGTACACCTCATATCCGAGGGGTGTCACACCCTGGACATGACATCTTAATACCTTCGAATTGTAATCTGTGCATTAGCTTCAAATTTCTGAAATATCACATTATTTGATTGGAAATGTATTAATGTAACATTCTGTCAGTATTGCTGTATATTTGAAGGTGAAATGCAAAGGTATTTAGATTATCCCATTTCTTTGGTTGAATAGTGGTACAAATATCAGTGAATCTACTTCACTTGGTTTAATTTTAAGTATTTTGTCTAATAGCTTTTAAAAAGTTGGTTCCCCAAGCCCAGCTGAATTTTGGTCTGTAAATTGCTTATCTTTCCTTGATTGTGACGTCACATCAGACCAGCCTTCCGAAGATTGAATGCTACAAGTATTGACATCCTACCAGGTGGTCTGATGTGACGACACAAACCAGCAACAAACAAGGGCAGATTTAAGCAAGATTTTAAAAAGGTAAATATGAAAACCTTGCATTTCACCTTTAACCAAACAGCAAAACTCCAGCTGTCATCCTTTTTTTTGTTTTTACTCGCATGCATATGACCAGGACTGAATAATTTAGATCTAGTTGTAGACCGTCGTGCTGGCTTTGGTGTGACCGAATCCTGACCCTTCATGATGCCGATATCCTCATCCTCCTCCATTGAAAGTGGAATGGCTAATGGTGCAGACACTGTAGTGATGGAATAGCTCAAATTTATCCTTCCCATTCTCAATAGTAAATATTTCCTTATAATAGCTATTTACAAATCATTGTATCAATTGCAAGAATGTTCATAGTTGGTAGTTTTAGCAAATAATTTATACTGTTTGTTACAGTGAAAATAAAACCAGATATTGGTGCAACATTTACAATTGTATATTTGTGATTTAATAAGCATTCTGAGAAATCCAGTAACTAGGCTTTTGGTAATGTGTTGAGGATGGCAACAGTATTGTTGTAGACAATCAGGGCTGATGTACCACTGATGAACTTGATACAAGTGTGCTGTAAGGTGTCAGAATTAGTGGAAAGGATTGAGAGGCAATACAAAGTTCAGGATATCAAGTTTGGGGGCACATGGCACATAGCCCATAGCCATGGATATTTTTATTGGGAGGGGGGGGGATGTTGGAGCTAATCTGTAATTTATCAGGGTTTCATGTGAGTGAGTGTGATTTGAGGGTGCTGGTCAGGACTCATCAGGGTTAGTGAATTAGGAGTGCGTTATGATGTAAGATTTATCTTGATGATATAGGCTTGAGAGTGGGTTCAGATGGTGGGGTGGGTGGTGGTGGGGGGGGGGTATTGCTTTATTGAACAGGGGCATATATTACATGTGATGTCCCTGAGGGTGAAAACCAGGTGGTGTGAGATGAGGGAGTGAGAGATGGTGAGCCATGCCCAGTGATAGTGTGTTTAGACTTATACAGTGCCTTCCAAGTTTTATGTAATTCATACAGGCAAGTTGCTTAAAAAATCTATACTTGCCATTTCCACCTTCTGCTGCAATGAGGGAGGACTTTGTGAGTAGGCCTACATCCACATCCATGGCAACCTACAAATACAAAACATTAAGGATAAGACATTATGACCACAAAAAAATATATATATATTCCTATTAAGGATAAAGTTCACACAAACAACAGGCTTCTAATAATTCAATTACCCCACAATTTCACTGCATAAGAATACTTACAGAATTTAATTGCTATAAGTTTGGCTGAATTGTTAGGATAAAGGATTTTTATCAATATTTTTTTTTCTTTGGAATATGTGTCAGAAGAGTTAGTACTTAAATAATAAAATCAAATTTTAAATTTTCTTTGTCCCCTGTGGGTGTGGGCCTTCACATTCAGCTGACCGGGTTCAAGTTATTTTAAGTTAGTTTTGAGGTTGTTTTTGTTATCAAAACTTACTTGTGAAGCTCCAAACAAACTGATTGACTGTTTTCTGACTGGCAAAGCTTGTAGCCTCTTTGGTTTTCTTGGTGTCGGGGTTCTGATAGTCATCCTTCGCTTGCCCAACTCCTTAATCGGTGTTAAAATCTTGCATTCTGCAATGATAATAAATGTATTCAATATTGGTGAATGGTATTAAATGATAAGATCAGGTGAGTAGTAATATTAATCTACAATCAATACAGAACAATAAAACAATATACAATGAAACCTCTATATACCGACCATGCTTGGGACCAGATTGTAGTGTCAGTTCTGACAGGGTTCTGGTATTTAGTGCTTTTGGGACTAGGTATAAAGTCGGTATTTAGACATGTTAGAGGTTGGTCGGTTCACCCAAGTGTTGGTATCCACAGGTTTCACTGTACTTTGAACTAGAATTTGGCTCACAATGCAGATATTGAAATATTAAGAAACATGTGAAATTTACAATAAATTTGAACATGTATATCCAACACTGGATAATATACACAAGTATACTTAAAACAGACAAATAACTACTGCAAGAGCTCACTACCGATAAAGACCATGGTCACCTCAATGAATATCTATATAATCAGCACATGCTATATTTATTATTATAAAAAAAAAAAAAAAAAAAAATCAAAATGATCTTGGATCTTGCATTCTTAGGGAGGCGGTACCTGCACTTTGATGACTAATATCTTCAGGCTTCGACTGTGTTGGTAGTCCTGTGGAAGATGGGGGCATTTTTGCCTTCAGGCTGATTATGATATCAAACTTTTCCTGAAATATAACAAGACATAATTTTGCATTCCCATTTTTGACAATAAAATAATTTATATTACAATAGTTATTACCCTGGTTCTCCATTGTAAGGCATTAATAATATATCTATAGAACCAAACTTGATTCACAAATTAAAGCCTCCACTACGTCTCCACTACAGATGAGAGATAATATGTGCCGAACTATTTAGAAATATTTAATATTGCATTTTCGCAAGCAACAACAACAACAACGTGGACAAAAATTATGTGAAAACATACAGACAACACAGTCATGTTGAATATGAAATGAGTACCGGTATCATAAATAATGTTTGTGAACAATTAATCGGGCTTACCTTACGAAGTGCATCCAACCTGTGCTGCAGATCGAAATCAATTTTCGACAGCTTGTTCAGCCTCGAGTAGCAGGCGACGCACACGTGCTTTGACAGCCCGTCTGTTGGATTGGGATTGTAACCCAAGACTTGTGCCAATTGATTTTCTACATGAAATGCCGTCGAAAATATTAGGCGCCTCCTAATAATCGGCAATTCATCGGCACAAATCCTGCATCGAACCAACCCAGCTGGCATGGTCGCCATGCTTTTGCTTTCGCCGGAAGTAGGCGGTGCGCTATTTGTAAGGCGACTTCTGATTGGTCTATGCAAACCTTGCATAGCCTTTGATGTTGACTGTGCCGGGAAAGTTGGCCAAGTCTGGCAAGGCCGGGAGTGGAACGCTAGTGTAAGGACTGGTCTTGCCTAGGGAAGATGGCAGTAGGCTATCTATCCAGATTTATCAATTTTCGTCTGAAGCCATGGTATCACTATCGGTTCCAATACAGTGGTTCATGTTTCCCATACAAATTGACATTTTTCCTACACAAAAAGAACGGGATCACGTTTTTACAACATATCTTCCAATTTCGAACAATATCTTTTCCCATTCCAACATATGGATAGGTCTGTTTTTATATTCTATTTACCAAGTTCATTTCCAATATATTGGAGAGCCTGCATACACATTTTCATGAATTTGCCAAATTATTTTTCTTTATACTGTATATAGTATTTTACAGTATACCTGTAATAACAATACTTTAAACTATTGTAACATTAATTTGCCCGTTGTCCAGCATTTGCTCTGTTGAACATTATTTTATTATTGTGCAATACAATTAATGCAGGAATCCCATAAATTAACGGTACAAGTTTTTGTCAGCTTAAAGAAATTTCTTGATGATTTGGTGGCTTACACACAACTACATTATGCGAGTCTTTGATGTCCACATAAATACATGTGTCAGAAATATGTTCTATGGACGTGACAACGAAATCATTTGTAAGACAAACATTATTATATCTATTCTTAATGATGTTACCCTGAAGTAGACTATCTCTTTGAGAAAGTTTTTCAGTGATGGCCAAATTATGATTCTGGTAGATGACATAACAAAGCACAAGGCCATGCTGTGCAGGTTGCCCAGGACTGGGCGATATTTCAGCGCAGTAATCTATTCGCTTTTTGGGTTTTGTGTACCATTTGCTAGTAAACAATATGGTATCTTTCAAAATACGTTTACACAAGACCTCTTCACTTCCCGGACAAGGAAATTTGTATCTCTTCAATATATCACTCACTTGTTTAGAGCATTTACAAGGCTTTCCCAAAGCCTCATATTTTCCATCACAAATGAAAACCTTCTTTGTAGTTTTTCGCCTTTCTGTGATTTGTTTGAAAAGTAACTGGTTTTCAGCACAGAGCTGAGTTTGCATTTGAGGCAGAAATTGCTTCAACATCAAATTACTTACTATTTGACTGTGCATGTATTGAGTTCCATGGACAGAGTTTTTTACATCACCCATGAGGTCTTCAAAATCAAAATTTGAATTGTCATGTAAGCCACCTAATTGTTCAACCGCGTCTTTAAGGTGCAATAACATGTGGACATTCAAAGTCACTAGTTGATCAGAGTAAAGTCTTTCCATCGCAATAAAAAATTCTTGGAAACAGTCATTACTGACTTTCAGATCTTCCTTGCTAATACTGCTCTTACAGCACAGATATAGACCACAGGCCAGCAAGGAGGCATGCTCCAAATATATATTTGGCAAAATGCCAGTCATGCATGGTACGAGATAGTACAGTAGAAAATTCTTATACTCTGAAGCTTTCCAATGTTTTAAGGTGGACAGTGGTCTTGGTGTTCGTGTAACAGCCGAGGATGGCTTAATAATGGTCAACCTTTGGTCCACATCATCTTTTTTTGTCCCACAGTACCACAGCTCTTTATGGTGTTTGGAATTAAACCAACATTTCATCAGCCCACGTTTTATGACCAAGAGAACCTGATGCATGTAATCGCAGCTAGTACTCTTTACAAGGTCGAAATAGCGTAGTTCAGACAATACAGAATACCCATTTATCCCATTTATGGTTTTCTTGGAAGTCTCTGCTAACTTAGCATCTTTCAAAATGTCAGCATGCAGTCTAGGGGTGTATGTAGAAGCTTTTGTATGTGGATATACATGTACACTTCCTTTGTTGGTTGTTTTGAATGTTTCCCCCGGAGCTAGACAGTGAGCACAACTATATTTCCCATTAAACTGATTTATATTTAGGAGTTGGGCTTTTGCAGGTAAGTCTGTATGGGTTGAAAAAAGTATAGATTTGCTGTTGACTGTGGAACCATTGGGTAGAAGAACATTAATGCCGTCTGTGAGCAAATGCTTGAATGTTGTAACTAATCTGCCCATTATTTCTTTCATGTCTGGTTTTGAACAACCAACATACACCCCCCAAGAAGAGCATGTTGCCTTCTTTTTAAAGGTGGCAATTCATTTAATTTCAAGAAAATTGGCCAGGCTGATTGATTGGATGAATGAGATAATGGAACACCATCAACAGCTAATTTCCATGAGAAATTGTACTTGTTTTTCAAGAATCCACTTTCAAAATGTTGGTGATACAACTTAGAATCGTAAACAGTTTCAATGTTTTTATCATTTTGTTTGCTTCTTCGGAATCTCTCCTCCAGAAGTTCATGAAACTCCAAACTAGCTAGTTTGAGTTTGATCTGATCCTCAATATTGACTTCTGCAAACACACCACTAAATCCTGTATGCGAACACTTTGATCCTGGGGAACATACAGTACAAAGATTGTGGTATGTAACTCGAATTTTATCCAGCAGTAGGGTTTTGCCTAGTTTAGTGATACTTTTAGGAAGTTCATCCCCAATATCTGGCATTATTCCTGATAATAATGCCAGAAGATCTGTACCTGCTGCATTAGTTAAGCCGTGTCTTGTTGCAAATGCTTGGACAAGAATAGCTATTTGCTGACTTCCAGAACCTTCCCCATCATCTTCGTAGTCACTTTCATCACTGCTACTCTCCGAAGTACTATCTGTACAATAAGTGGTACTCTCATGATCAAAATACGAATCAGTGTCCACTGTGTGCGTATCCGTCATAACCAGGGATTCTTGCAGGTCGGGAATGTGTTGGCAGCCTGTGGAGGTTGCAGTTGTATGGCTACATGTTGTGTCACACATATCTGAAGTACATGTAGTATACACATTTTTGAGTCTGTCATTATGATTTTGTGTCATCTCTGGAGACTGGATAGAATGCAGCTTTCCCAACGTCACTCCCAAACGAAACTGCTTTGTAACTTTCGGACTGCGTTGTTTACGAAAAGGGTCCATAAGGGATTGATAATGATATTTTGTAAGTTCACCCTCTGCTGTATATGAACGAGATTCTACAAATAAAAAAAATCCAGTGGTATTAAAATGTATCTTAATCACACTTTCAGGTATTTCATAACTAACACGGATATCTACTGAACATAGTGTCTGCCTGTCTAACTGTCAAAATCTTCTAGCTGCCTGACCAAAATTTAATTTAATCATACTTTATACATCTTTTTTCCCCTCCACTCAAAATAGTTAAATCTCTGGTTTGGAATCCATTCTTTAGTTTGTGGTAAATCGGACAAGACATCTCAGATATATTTTTTGGGACAGACAGTAGTTCAGGAAATTGCAGAATGTGGGAAAAGTTTCCGAATTTGGCAACTCACATTAACATGGGGGATATAGGACTGAAGTAATATTTCTCACTAACAGCAAAAACAATGGGTAGAAAAAGAATATTGAAATAACAGTGTATCACAAATGTTATACCTATTCGATAGAAGAATAAAAAAGAAATGCCAATGACTTTCTAACTTGAAAAGTGGCCCAGAGTTCCCCAATTCGCGTATATATCTATGGAGGAAATAGGACAAAGACACATTTTCTCCCTTTCCACAAAAACAACTCCCAGAATTTTGAAATCACAGGATGGAATCCAAGATAATGGAAGTTGTCGGTCACCTACTGATAGAAAATTATAGTATCAATCATTGAGTAGAAGTCCAATTCATGTTTTGAAACCCAACTCACACTAAAAACATTTTGTTGTATTAGAACAAAAACGAACATTCCGTTCAAGAGACAAGTTCAGGAAATAAAAACATGTTTGATTCTCAGAATATGTTTTCGTCCTCAAACAGCTTTTGTCTTCAGTGTGTGGTGATCCTGAACATGTGTCCGAACATTTACCAACAGTTCCCCAATCAACTGGCAAATGTCGGTCATGTGACGAAGCCGCTCTCACATGACGCAAAAAAATGGCCTCGCTGCTTGCTCGCGGCGACTGGCTGTCAAGAGAAAATGTTTGCAGTGTGAGGTTACCATGAACAAAAACACGAACAAACTGTTCTGTTCAGCCCAACTCACACTTTCAGGGTTTCATACACGTCGTGTGACTCCTGTAAAAACTCAATTTTGCCACCAAAAAACTGAAGTCCGAGTGTTTTAGAAGGGAAAAACTGAAATTTTGGTAAGAAACTGAAGTCTCCAAAGGCCAATACTTCGTAATTTCATAATTTATATTCGAAACATATTGCGGACAAACTGACTAGAACAATACGAAGCTGCACCACAGAAAACCCCTCGGCTCTGGGCGCCAGCCATTCATAATGTATTCAATTTGAACCAAGACTTCAGGAACATCAAGCAGTCAAGTGACAAATATACAGATTATGAACATTTTGTAATTAGAAATGGTCTCTAAGGTTTCCAACCAATCAGAGAAACCGGTATTCATTACAAAAGTCTCTTGATGCATCGATGATGTATACCAAATTTTACATCGAGCATTTGAAAGTTATCAGAGATAGAGATCATTAATGATTTGGCATAAAATAAAGATGGCCACCCATCCTTCACACCACTCAGGAGAACTGATATGGTTATTCATTGCAAGTCTTCTAATACATGGATGCTGTATACCAAGTTTCATATAGAACACTGAAATGGTATCAAAGATATACATCATTAAAGATTTTGCATAAATTAGAGATGGCGACCAAAGTTTCCGCCCAATCAGAAACACCAGAACTGTCATTTATCATAAGTCTATTGATGCATCGATGATGTACATCAAATTTTACATCGAGTACTTGAACGGTATCAGAGCTAGAGATCATTAATGATTTTGCATAAATTAAAGATGGCCGCCCATCCTTCCTGCCACTCAGAAGAATTGATGTGGTTATACATTGAAGGTCTCTTGATACATCGATGCTGTATACCAAGTTTCGTATAGAACACTTGAATGGTATCAAAGATATATATCATTAAAGATTTTGCATAAATTAAAGATGGCTGCCAAGGTTTCCACCAAATCAGGGAAACTGGTTTGGTCATTCCTTTGAAGTTTCTTGATGCATCGATGATCTATACTAAGTGTCACACTGAACAATGAAATGGTACCCGAGATACACAAGATTAATGGTTTCGCATAAATTAAATATGGCCGCCAAAGTTTCCAACCAATCAGGTCCAGATTCAATAGGGTTCTAGTCATGAGCATATAGATGTGCAGTGCAAGTTTGGTGTGCCTAGGGTAAGTCGTTCTAAAGATATCTTGGTAACGAGAACGCTGTGATGATTTCGCATAAATTAAAGATGGCCGCCAAAGTTTCCAACCAATCAGGTCCAGATTCAATAGGGTTCTGGGGCCAAATTTTGGCCGAGGGGTAAAAAAGTCTGACCGATACTAAATATATACTGTACAGTACAATACACAAAATGTGAAGAGGAATACTATTCAGACAAATATTATGTATTTCGAAAAGTTTGTTTTCAGAAATAGTTATGTTCGATACTTTTCAGAAAGACTCCCTGCACCCGACTGCCGAATGACGGCCAGTGAACTACATGTACAGCCCGTGTACAAGGCTTATCCTTGTTAACACTTGACCACATACAGGGCTTATATTACAGTAATTTGAGCACACCCTCTTTTAGATTATGCTAATGTGTCCAAATTAAAAATGCATGTAATATGGATTAGTAACAGGATGAAAATTGCTGAATTCAATTCAGCCCGTTTCCGTGCACGATACCACTTTTTAAAAACATGTAACCGAGCGTAAATTTGGAACGTTTTTTCGCGCGCGCAGTCTACCGTCTGATGTTGGTCGTCTAAGATAAGATTTGTCTTTATTTCGCAAAGATTTTCTGAAGTTAGTGTCGTAGAATATTTGTAAGATGTTTATCTAGCCACAGCAGAGCTAAAAGCGGGACGAACTCCGAGAAAATCTAGTCCACAACGCCCCGATAGAATCTGTGGTGAAACTGCTCCATTGTTCCCTATTGGGCTGAGTTGAACGGAGTAAGCCCATGCGAGCGACGTTCATGATTGAACTACTCAAAAGTGTTGATTATCCACTTTATAGTCTTGCTAGCTAAGATTCATAGCGTCTCCCTTCCCTCACCGCTATGCCGACGACAAATACGTTTCCCTGGCGGTAATTCGAACATTTCCATGGCGCATTTATTATTACCGTTGCGCCCTATTGGACCTTCATTAACTTGAGAAAAAGGGCCGCCATGAATAACTAGAGCCTTAGGCACTGAAACGGGGCTATTTAAATGTAAAATAGGCTGTTGGAATAATTTCAGTAACTCTTTGATGATCCATCTCATGGCGAAGAGCCATACTGGTAGTCTCACACATTCCTCTCAACAAGGAACTCTACTCTAGTGCATTAGTGTAACTGTGCACATATATATATTTAAATACGAAGCTGTGCATCTGAAAACCCCTCGGCTCTGGGTACATTCATAATGTATTCAATTTGAACCAAGATGTCCGGAACACCAAGCAGTCCAGTCACAAATATACAGATTATCAAAAATTTAGCAATTAGAAATGACTCCTAAAGTTTCCGTCCAATCAGAGAAACCAGTATTCATTACATCAATTTCTTGATGCATCAATGATGTATACCAAATTTTACATCGAGCGTTTGAACGATATCCGAGATAGAGATCATTAATAATTTCACATAAATTAAAGATGGCCGACCATCCTTCCCGCCACTCAGAGGAACTGATGTGGTTATTCATTGAAAGTCTCTTGATACATTCATGTTGTATACCAAGTTACGTATAGAAGACAGAAATGGTATCAGAGATATACATCACTAAAGATTTTGCATAAATTAAAGATGGCCACCAAGGTTTCCGCCCAATCAGAGAAACCAGAACTGTCATGTCGTAAGTCTCTTGATGCATCGATGATGTACACCAAATTTTACATCGAGCACTTGAACGATATCAGAGAATGAGATCATTAATGATTTTGCATAAATTAAAGATGGCTGCCCATCCTTCTCCCCACTCAGAGGAACTGATGTGGTTATTCATACATATACTTGATACATCGATGCTGTATACCAAGTTTGGTATAGAACACTTAAATGATATTAGAGATATATATTATTAAAGTTTTTGCATAAATTAAAGATGGCCGCCAAGGTTTTCGGTCAATCGGGTCCCGATTTAAAGTATCTGTATGCATCGATGATGTACATGTATACCAACTTTCATATAAAACAATTGAATGGTAACAGAGATATGTATCATTATCGATTTTGCATAATTAAAGATGGCCTCCAGGATTTCCAGCTAATCAGAAAAGCCGGTTTGGTAATTCATTGAAAGTTGCTTGATGTATCGATGATGTATACCAACTTTCGTACTGAACAGTTGAATGGTTTCCGAGATATGGATCATTATCCATTTTGCATAAAATTAAAGATGGCCGTCATGGTTTCCACCCAATCAAGTCCCAATTCAATAGGCTTCTGGTCCTTGACTAGGTAAATAAGCATACCAAATTTGGAATTCTTCAAAGGAACTGTTTTCCGTCTATCTCGCTCACATACGGACGAACGAACAGACGGACGTACAAGACGACAATACCCCAAAAAATTGGCCGAGGGGTGAAAATGAGTATTGAGATACAATGTAAAATCCTCATGGTTAGATGGACTGGAGCTATGCTGGGATGCATCCTCTCATGGCATCATATTATACATGCCAGCACACTCTCAGTAAATTACAGTTCTATTTGGTTATCTCCCCTGTCACCTTACAATTTCAAACACAGCATTCTGTGATATGCAGAGCTCTTTCTGTGGATCAGGGGGAAATGCTTGCAACATTCCATGAATATTTCAGAAGTAGAATGAAAAGAAAACATTTCTGAATACAGGGAAATTATTACATAAATGATTTGACCACCACTGGATTTTAGAAACTTGCCATAAAAAATTAATGCAGAGGGTCTTGAGGGGTAAGCTTAAATGGCGAAAATTCCAAACTGTAACTCAACACACATATTTCATGAAAATGTAAATGAATACAGGCAAAGTGAAATGTCCCATTGTTTTCTACAATGAATTACACTTATACTGGTATTATTTAATACTAAATTACTGCCCAAACACGCTTTCTAATGAGTATGAGTTAGTCCCACAAAATCACTCAACATGCGCCTCTCAAAATCTGTGGTTTAGCAGACGACAAATTTTGAGCACGAAAGTAGTGCCACTGGAAAACGAACGAAAACGCGCATAAAATTACATAAATGGAAATGTAACTTAAACATATCAGACCTGCAACTATACACGAACATTAAAAACACAGAAACCTGGACAATCTAAAGAAGGAAGTTTCAGACCTCTTTCTTGTCGTGTAAGAACTCTATCTTTTGCTGTGTTAGCAAGACACAGAGCCGTTGCTCAATTTTTCCTGACTACAATACAGGACCATTAGTCCCTACGGGCCTACATCGCCCCGTGAAAAAAAAAAATACTCATCAATATCGGTTTACCCAGTGATGTTAACGGATGCATGAGCTGTAATGGCACTGCTGTACCAGTGAAACATGGAATCGTTCCTGGAGCCGACTAGGGATCATCTGAAATTAACATTACACATGTGTCACATACATTTTACTTTCACTACACGAGACCAAATTATGCAGAAGGCAAGCTACATACCGGTATTAAAAAATATATTCTGACAAGATCAGAGATTATGGAATACATGTAATTCTAAATTCTAAAGAATAATTCACTATTTGCATATATTGTAAATCATGTCTGGAGAGAGGCCTTCCAGTCTCACATGTGCTAGCCTACCCGATACGGGTTGACGTGACGTTGCAACATCGAGAGGAGCATACTGTATGTTATAACATGTGGCATGTATGAGAGCCCATGACGTGACGTCATGATGTTGCAAAATTAACTTGGAAAATCCCTAGTATCTAGAGAAACTTTGCGCAATGTATGTGTGAAGCTCTTGGCGAACCGAGATGAAATTTGGACACAGTAATGTTATTATTAATATTGACCGTTTCAAAGTTGTCGCTTTCAAAGTACAGGTACAACACGCTCAATGTCTATCCCATCACAATGGCCCGTAAAAGACACTGCATTTGTAACAGCATCAGATGTCACTACTATCGGTCCCGGATATAAGTGCAGGGCTTCGTGTTTAGCACGAGTGATAGCTCACCTGCACGCAAACACTCGCATAAATTCATGTCACGAATGTGATTTTAGCTCACGTAAACTATCACATTTTATATTGTATTGTATAGCAATCACTCGCCTGACTTTTAAATACCCTCTCCTAAATATTTTGATGTGAGCTATTTTTAGCTTGCGCACTAATTCTAAACACGAAGCCCTGAAGTGGCACACCATTGGCCTTCTGGACATTCACAATAGTTCTGAAACTCGACAGCGGTTGCCCATCTACTGCCAGAAGATAAGCAGACTTTATTAGCTTCTTATAAGCATCTCTCAATGCTTTGTGAAGTGCTTGATCAATAAGAGGCTGGTCCTGTTTTTGTTGACCAGGAGCACTTCCGCCTGAAACGTTCTCATAATGAACACTCAGTTCGTGCACTTTAGATAGCGATGCCAATGCTCACCAGGTGGCGCGGTCCGCGCCGTATATGCAAATGACGAACAATGACCCCCATCAACCCGGGACACAGTGCTCTTCTTTTACGTAGATTTACCATATTAAATCAAATGAGAGGTGACGTGAAGGTGCGACGGTTATGAGAACGGGGTCTTAAATTGCGCGTATTTCGCAGTTTAGAGACTGAAGACACGTGGACCAGGCGGCGAGGTTGAAATATTGACGGTAAGTATAATAAAATGCAACCTAAAAGTATAATACGCATCTGTAACATCGATCAGCCGCATATTTGTTATCTTTGTGAGCATTATGGCCTGTTTCTGGGATTAAAATTGGCCGACAAGTGTTATTTTGAAGCTGTGTACTTTCACTATCAGTGCTTCCCAGACAAAGAAAAGGTCTTGCGCATGCGCAAATACCCTGTTCAGCTCATGTCATTAAACGGCGGGAATGTTCGGACAGAAAATACGCTTTTGTATATCGCTTTAAGTGCATTCGCTTCAATGAACTAAATGCCCTTATTCAAATTTAGTTTCTTTCATTCTTAATCACCGAGTTGTACACTTATGATGATGTGTAGGTTTAAAAAATTATTCCAAATGAACTCTTAAGTTAATTTTCTTAGATGGGGTCATCTTTTTCCTTTTTTCCAGAAAGTAGCGGCGAGAGTTATTTGCCCTTGAGTGACTTGTCACTTGTGTTCCCCCGGTATGCAACTGAACCAGACGACATTTATGTTTTTGCATTGTGCTACTTCCAAGGATTAATAAAATATATAGTTTTAGTGTATTCAAGTCTTTTGTGAAATTCATGTAGCATAGCTACTTTAGACGAGAAATGTCTGCTAACTGTATACTTGGATACAAAATTTGTACCACTCACGTATCTGTCAATATCTTTCAGGGCTTGTCCTTTAACAGTCTGTCTCCTAGATGGAGAAAACCATCCATGAATTGATGTGATATCTGACGGTCGTAATTCATGGATGGAGCGCCAAGTCATAGTAAAACACCGAGTAGAAATCCAGCCCCCCTCGCCTGACGAGGGGGATGGTATTTACGCTAAAAATACGGCGAAAGCATCCAAGTTTAGCAACTTACTATCTCCTCAGATCATTATCCTATCCATAAACATCGTTTATTTGGGTATTCGGCTCTGTTTTGTTGAGATAGCAGCATAAATCCACACCTACTGTACCGTTTTCTTCCATCCGCCTTTGTTCACTCGAAAGTTAGGCCATCAAGCATGCGCACACGATACACTTCACGTCATAGTCACGTGACTCTCATTTGGCGACCCGTCGTCATCCGCGCACTTTCTCCACACGTGGTATTGTAGCTGACAGGTTACCTGGGATGTTTAATTGAAACTTTGGATGTTAAATATTTTCAGTGGTCTCAGCTAGTTTACCACCTTGCATGTCATATAAGCCTGCATGCTTCATAATTTGTGCATGTTGCACACGTGATAGCCTACTTCCTCCTAGTGAGTGCTGGTAACCATGGTAACATGATCAGCAAGCAGTATTTTTCATGATAATTTGTCTTATTCTATCATTTGTCACAGAAAAGGAAAAAAACATGCCCAATTCATGTGTGGATATCTGAACTCCCAGTTTTCATACTATATTGGATTATTACTCACACGGGGAGACAGGTCGGGGGTATCTCAGTTATCCCTTAGGATAACAGTCAAATCTAGTTTTCCGTGGTTAAATAATCAATATGCCCAATAATGATAAATACACAATTTATCAATTTGTTACGTTTTGTGCTTTGTTTTGCAATTGGCAAAGGAGAGGGTAGGTTTAGCCATGAAAAATGTCCAATCAACGTGAGCATAGTACTTTCCTGTGGAGAAAGTGCGCGGATGACGACGGGTCGCCAAATGAGAGTCACGTGACTATGACGTGAAGTGTATCGTGTGCGCATGCTTGATGGCCTAACTTTCGAGTGAACAAAGGCGGATGGAAGAAAACGGTACAGTAGGTGCGGATTTATGCTGCTATCTCAACAAAACAGAGCCGAATACCCAAATAAACGATGTTTATGGATAGGATAATGATCTGAGGAGATAGTAAGTTGCTAAACTTGGATGCTTTCGCCGTATTTTTAGCGTAAATACCATCCCCCTCGTCAGGCGAGGGGGGCTGGATTCTACTCGGTGTTTTACTATGACTTGGCGCTCCATCCATGAATTACGACCGTCAGATATCACATCAATTCATGGATGGTTTTCTCCATCTATCTGTCTCCGTGTTTGGCACACAAAGTACACCATCTCTCGACCATCGATCTTCTGTGTCATAGTCGATCAACCCGCCTGTATTCCACGTTAAAAAAGTTGCCAATTGTACACTATTTCCTTTACCGGTGGCCATAACAAATTGTATAGAATTGTATCATCCAATTTCAGTCCAAATTAAAGTTCATTTGCGTAATTCAATTTTATCAATATAGTTCAAAATCAAAAATGGCGGCTGAACTGGGTGCGTTACAAATTTTTACTCGGAAACGGACCGAAACACATTTTTGATAAAGTTGAATGCGGTCAATGTAATATGGTACAATTTATTTAAT
>JAVTVY010008674.1:0-49653 GCA_036873755.1 Hanleya hanleyi
TATAAATCGGATGTGAAAAAAATAATAATAATAACGAACGAAACTCGAAACCCGAAACGGTGAAAGAAGTTTTTTTTTTTTTTTTTTTTTTTCAATTACCGATTAACAACCGTTTAAAAAAAAAAAACAAAAAATTGGGCTAAACGAACGATATGAGTAAATTTTCGTATTCCGGATATCGCGATATTCGAAACAGATTAATCGATGAAGCCATTAAACACGGGAGAAATCGCGGTCACGCGTCTCGTTTTTCTCCCTACGGGCTTTACGATAATAAGAATAAATCGGAAGCGGAAGGAGAAGGAGAAAATATGGTTAAAACGATCGAGAAATACGCGCGATATTTCCCCCCTGAACCTCCTTTAGCCTTTAGCAGCGATTACGAGAAATATCGTTATATTTTAGCTCCGGATATGGGTTTTTACAATCCCAACGACTCGAGCGCTCTTCTGACTACAGTAGCCGCAACGGTAAACGGGAGGAAATGTTTTATGGCGGGAGCGAAAACGGGAGAATTACTGTTGCGGAGAAAAATCATCAACGGATACGACATGCGAAAGAAATACGGAGTAAGCGAAAAGATCGCTAACGACGCGGTGATTTTGGCGAAAGACTTGGGCGATAGTATAATTCAATTCCGCGACGAGAATTTGTGGGACTTATACTCGGAGATAATACCCCTTTCGAAACTGACTATTTTAGACGGTTGGCTGAAAAAGAGTATTTTCGACCAACAATACTTTTTCGAACGCGACAGCGACCAACGCTCGTTCGAAAAATACGCGGATTATGTAACGGGTCGAGATTATTACGAACATCCGACGACAAAATTACTCGATCCCGTACGACTATTTTGCGATAATTTTTCGGTTTACGGCGTTCTATCGAGTTATCATCCATGCGATAACGATCCGTTTTGCGTTAACGCGATAGTGCGAGGGAATCCTCGAAATAGTAAAGACACCGCACCGACGTCGTTCACTATGCACGAGAAATTGTTCGTGGACTTGACGACGACGACGACGACGATGACGGGGACGGGGACAGGGACCGGGAGAGGGAACGAAGGAAAAGTCTTAGCGGGAGATTCGGCTTCTTACAAGTTATACTTATACGTAGGAGTCGATCCGCACGAATGGTTAAAAGGGGAAATAAATGGATGGGAAGAAGGGGAGAATTTCTGCCCCTTAACGATAAGGATAATCAAGAGCCGTTACACGGACGACCGTCTGCTTTTAAAAAAAGCCAACGAGGAGTTGGTATGGGGGGCTATGGAGGATGCAGTAGTAGTAGGCGAAGCGGGAGGAGGAGGAGGAGTATTGGGGAATTTCACGACGCGTTTGTACGGGTCGAAAAGACCTATAGTTATCGGGGCGATAGCGTCGATAGGGTTCACGGATAACGTTAACGATCAAAGCGACTATATAAAGAGGATATCATCGCGGTATGGAAGGGAAGGATCCTCCGGGGACGACGATAACTGTATGTTAACCGTCGAAAACATTTATATAGAGCCGTCGTCGTGGTTATTTTAAACTCCGAGAAATTTAGTAATGGAAAATAAATTCGTAATAATTTTGACGACAGCACCCTTTTTCGATCTAAAGGGCGTATCGCGAATAGACGTATCTTCCCGACCGCGTTTCCCCGAAGAAAAAGGCAAGTTTTTTCACGTCCCCATTAAGGCGGGAAAGAATAATCATCGGACGGTAAATTTTATCCGCCAGGAATTGAAAAAACTTTTGGAAAACGGCAATACGGTCTTTCATATATATCCGAAAAATCAGAGAAGCGACTGTCTAGTAATAGCGGCGTGCTTGAAGGGAGAAGAAAAACGCCGCGAGTGGTCGTGCAAAAGTACGGATTGGGGAGATTTGGGTACGTCGGTGATTAAACAATACGAAGATAAAGGCGATACAATCGAGCCTAAACACAAGCGCCTTATCGTCGAGTATTTCGACACGATAGAGACCGTTGAAGACGCCGCGAATGAAAGGGCGGAAGTAGATAAGAAGGAAGCGGAAAGTGATGAGCGGGAGGAAGGGGGGGAAGAAGAAGAAGAAGAAGAAGAAGAGGAGGAAGGGGAAGGGGAAGGGGAAGGGGAAGAAGAAGTAGAAGAAAAAGGAGAAGAAGATGAAAAAGGAGGAGGAGAAGAAGTAGAAGAAAAAAGAGAAGAAGAAATAAATGTTCCCGTAGATTACGCCTACGACGAACAATGCGAAAACCTACGGAATTATCCTAAGTATTTCGTAATCCCACCGTACACGAGTTTGTGGACATATTCCGCGGGTTCGTTTAGGGATTTAGAAGGTATTCGATTCCTATCGGTGCCTCATTTCGTGGCTTATAAACAATCAATTTTTATCGGAGATAACGAGGTTAAACGAACGCTTTTGAAGCTGAAAGATAATTGGAGAGTGATAGCGATATTGAAAAATATGCCAACTTCTAGCGACTGGTCGATGCACGGAGGCGCCTTAGACAAAGCGTTAAACTACGGAAATTTCATGAGAATGCGTCACAACGTGTCGACGAAAAAATGTTTACTAGACACGGGAAAAGATACGGAAATAGCGGTCATGACGGATAGGGATAACGCTGACTCGTTATTCAGCACAGGACTGATATTTCCGGAAGAAAAAAGTGTGGTTAGTAACGAGAAGAAATGGCGAGGAGAAAACAGAATGGGAAAAAGTTTAACTATCGTAAGAGAAATAATAAAACAATATACTACGGACAATCCTGAAATGGTGCGAATATTACATTGGACTTAAACGGAACAACATCGAAAAAGATAAAAAAAAAAAAAAAAAAAAAAAAAAAAAAAAACCCAAACCCAAAACGGAAAACGAAAAGAAATATATTATAAACCAGTAGACGTATTATATATATATATATATACACGACATTTTCTCTTCGGCGACATTAATCATTCCATTCTCGTCAGGAGACCACCCAAAAACAAAAAAAAGGAAGGAAGAAATAAATAAATAAATAAACTTCGAGTGACGAAAACGAAAACAAAATGGAGAACCTATCGTTGCCCGATTTATTCGCGGGAAAAGAGCTATTTTCTCTCGAGGGAAATATAGCGGCTGGTAAAAGTACGGCGTTAGGTTATTTGAGCCAATACGTAGACGATGGAACCGTCATTCGCGAAGAAAATCTTTCCCAGTTCGAGGATATTTTGAAAGCGGCGTACGAGAAACCGAGGGAAAACTATTTCTATTTACAATTATCCGTACAAATTTGCAAATTCGAAAGGGTTATGTCGGAAATGCGGAAAGCGTCTTGTCGAACTCTGATAACGGAACGTGGCATGGGCGCGTCCGATGAAATATTCATGAAAGCGGCTCGCGATATGGGTTACACGAACGATATGGAAAATCGTCTATCCGTATCTTTATCTAAGCGCGCCTTTCGCTGGGCGATGCCCGAATTTCTCATTTATTTACGAACGACGCCCGCCGAATGCCAAATTCGACAAAGAAAGAGGGGTAGAATATGTGAAAAGGCGATGGACGATAAGATCCTCGAAAAGCTTCATTTCTACCACGACGAAGTTTTCGCCAAATGTTTAGCGGTGGGCGAGAGATGCGTCGTCGTCGTGGATAGGGATGACTCGACGAATAGGAGGAGGTATATGGCGTACGTGAACGGTGACGGTAAGCGGCCAGACGAAGTGGGTTCGATACTGGCCGAACTAATAAATTCGTACAGAGAAAAGAAAAAGGAAACGGTTTTACGGGATATCGCCGAAATGAATGGAAATATCGGAAAAAATGCCCAGAATTGCGATATTTTCACTTTCGCGGATAATAAAGTTAAGCAAAGTCGTCGTCGTCGTCGCCAAAAGATAGGAGAAGAGAAGGAGGAAGAGCAGGAGGACGATGCTGCGATGCTACATATCGTCATAGATAACGACAAAGACGCGTCCAGCGGAGATCCTGTTACAGCGTGTAAACGAGCGGAAACGTTGCTAAGACATATTAAACGCGGAGAAAAAGAAACTATCGTAGCCGATGGGAAAAAAAGAAAAGAAGTCGAAAGCGACACAACTATGACGACCGAATAACAGCATTCCCTTTATCGCGATAAATTAAAAAAAAAAAAAAAAAAAAAATCCGCGCTACTACTATTATTACTACTACTACTACTATTACTACTTATACTAGTAATAAACAGCCATGTGGATAATTTATAAGACGCATAAATTGCCGAACGGCAATTCCTGTTTATACGTCAGGGATACCGTTACGGGAGAGAAAGAGATGGTGTCGTTTCTAACCATGCCGCCTTTCGCTGGTCACGCCCTGTTAAAGGTAGACCACACGGGAAACGTATTCTTGAAGACGTACGGGTTCGAATTGAGCGATGCCGTCAAAGAAAATATTCCCACCATGAAAAATTCCAATAATCCATTACATCTGCAGATCGACTTTTCGTACGGTCTATCTTTGATGATAGGTCGACCTATAACTGAAGAAAACGCAACGAAGAATTCCTCCTCCTCCTCCTCCTCCTCTTCCTCCTCTTCCACAGCTTCCTCATCATCCTCATGCCCCTCATCAACATATGATCAACACGAGTCTTATACGACTCTGCTGATTCGTTTAACGGGAGAACGTAGACTCACGTCTACTCCACCCCCCGTCGTTCATGTATCTAGCCAATCTATAGAAGACAGGAGCGCTGCTAGAGGGCTATTCGGCGCATACGATTTCCATCTGACCAGGATATTAGAGAGTAAACAAAATAGAATCGTAACGCTAAAGTTGTGGAAAAAGAGGGACGAAGAAGACGGCGCTGTAACGAGGACGCTTGCGACGAAAAACGACGACGACGGAGAAATAGAAATTTACGACCATCCCGTTCTGACATTGCCTGAAATTAAAGGAGAAATGCCTTTGCGCAACTACCGCCTTTCGCGATATTGGCGAAAATTAACGCAACACGATATTCCTATCGATTTAAATGCCGCCGTTGATATGATGAAACATTTAGCTCGAAGCGCCATAAATAGTGAACGGAATACGTTTTTATGCAACACGTATTTATCGTCCGGTTCGTGCGCCGAAGGACAAAGTATTTACCCCGATCAACAGATAGAAGAGCTTGAAAAAGACATCCTTTTGGTCTCCATGATATACGTATCGTCTAAAGAAAGAAACTGTAATACCGCCGCATCTGTCGGCGAAGATCACCCGCCATCGAGTCGAAATTACCTTATCGATAATCGTTTATTCTATAACGTGATGATACACGTCGTAAAAAAATACGGCAACGCGCTTTTGGAGAGGGAAGAAAGGAAAGCGTTGACTTCTATTTTCATCAGGGTGAGAAACGTTCTCGGAGCATTATCGATCAAAAGCGACGAAACTGTGCGAAAGTTTATGGCGAGGGTGAAGCGAAAATTCGAATCGAAATTCGTCGACGTTGATTTCCCTGTACACGAAGGTAACTTGAACGATGTATTGAAAGAGATGGTTCTCTTCAACGACGTTTTAGATTCCATAGTCGACAGACGCGGAGAATTGACGTACGATCGCAATCCGCAGAAGTCTCTTCAGAAGGGATTCGCCCTAGAGGTCGTATGCTGCGTTTATTGTATAACGTTAGGCAATGTTATAAGGGACGCGTCTCGCGGTAAATCGACGACGTTACGCGATCAAATAATCCAATTCGCCGACACGGACAAGAACGATCCCTTCGACGACGACGAAATAAGAAACCTGCGAATTTACGCGTTACTCATAGATTGCTACGAGGAAAAAATTGACCCGCATTTCGCCAGCGATATCGCCACCGCTCTTTCTGACGGAAATGACGCGAAAAAACATGTTCGTAGAAGGAAAAGAATTTTATTAGATAAGATGGCCTTGAAACTACACTTTCTCGTAGAACGCTTAGTTAAAAGGGGACATGACTTATTAGACGACAATTGTTCGGATGATAGACAGTGCGAAAATGTGGAGGAAAATAACTCGTGCGAAACGGCTTCCCTTCTACTTTCGGCAGTCGGACAGATGTCCGCTATTCAAAAAAGGGGAATCGAAAAAGAAGTCATGAGATATTTCGAAAAAACCTTCAAAAGCGTCGTTACGAAGATGAACTCGACGACATCTATCAACGGATACACGTATCCGTTGTCGTATTATCACCGTCAGAGTTACGAACGCAATAATAAAACGAAGAATGTAATAGCCTGTACGATCAACGGTCTGTTCGTAGAATTTTACAAGAAATGCAACGTAGATTTCAAGAAGCAAGCACGCGTATAAGAGGAACGATCAAGACGGATAAATGAAAATAATAATAATAATAATAATAAAAAAAACTTCTCTTCTCTCTTTTTCGTGTATTAGAAAATATGCGGGATTCTCAAAAACGTCTTTAGAGGTTTTTTTTTTATCCGTGAGTTCCGCAAAACGTTCTCTTATGTCCGTTTAGTATGTATATATATATATATATATATATACACGCGTACGAGAAAAATAACTAAAAAAAAAATATAAAATGAGTAACGGGGAAAAACGAATGCTCGAAACTGACGAAGAAAAAGAACCTCGTCGTTGTGCGACGAAAAAAAGGGGATATATTTCTAGCTGCGAAGAATTAGCGTCGCTGCAAAAACGTAGAGTTGAAAAGGCTTTCGATCGAATTAAAAAAAAAAATAGGGACAGGATACTGATTAAAATTCATCCGACACCCGCTAGCACGAAATTATTGTCGCTTTTACGTAACGAATCGGACTTGTGCGTCGAAGGAAAGACGTGTTTGGAAAGATTGAAGAATTCGGGAAATTTGGATAATTACTTTCTGGCCCATTTCGGTAGGGAATATTTCGCCGCCATTTCACCGGAAGATTTTGTGAGACGGTACGTAAAATTTTCGGCTAAAAGAGACGTACGCAACGCGCGAGATAAACTTTGCGTTTTCGAAGCTTGGTACGAATGGAACTTACAAGATAAATTTTACAAATTGTCGTCGTTAATGACGAAATATTGTCACAACGAAATTCGTCGCGAATATCGAAGATATTTCGATTGGGTCATAGCATTGGGTATCGTGCCTTATTACGCGTTTCACGACGACGACGACGACGATGTCATAGCCCCGGCTAGCGGTTTAAGCGCAAAGGGAGAAAATTCTACAGCGATCTTCGACGACGTCGACGACTGTTTAGAAAGCGCGAAAGGACTAGAAAAAATGGTAGATATCGAGAAGACTCTATCTCGGATGTTTTACGTTTCCGATGCCGACGGCGGTAATAAAAGGGCCAAAAATAAAATCCCTCTTTTATCGGAAGTAGTAATTTCGATAGACGTAGGAAGAAACGTATTTTTTTGCGAGCCGATAAGAGAGGCTGACAAATACGTTAAGAACTCTAAAAACGATGAACTTATAACGGAAAGCGTGAAAATTCTAACCCTTTCTCCGCCGTCGATGTGGGATCCTAATTTGGGATATCGTTTCGATTCTATTTGCGCGAAAATGCTGAAACCGATGGAATCTGCGGAAGCCGCTAAAGCGAATTACGAAAAAGCGAGTATGTACGCGGCTTTACCAGTTCGTACGGTATCTTGCGAGGAAACGGCGTCGGACGCCATAAGCCATGTAAACGGTTACGACGACAAGTGCGCGGATTCATCGCGTAGAAAAAAAACGGACGAAATCTTAGCTAAATTCGGTATTCGCAAAAGAGAAGGAGACAAATCGGCCGTCGCGCATCAAGCGGCTATTTACGCGTTCGTGACTAAACTAAACGCTACATTAGTTTCTCCGTCGTCGGACGACGAAGCTATACGCACTGAAGCCGAAAGACTTGTCGAATCGCTTATGGAGACGGAGGATTTGGACAAGAAGAAGGACGGAAGAAATTGTTTGACGAGGTCTCAACTTAATCTTATCACTACGGAAAAGAGAAACAAGAGAACGGATGAACAACGTCGAAGAGAAGACGGCTGGGGCAGGGGCGGTGACGGGGGCGGTGGATTGGACACTTTTTACGCTAGCATAATACCCGGAAAGGATAATATAGTGGAAAAATCGCGACAGTCGATGGATACGCGAACCGTATATAGCAGAAGTTTAATCGACGAGAGAAACGTTCCCTTTTACAAAACGTGCACGGACGAAATGAAACACTTGTTGTTCGACGCGATGGATCAAAGGGATAAGGCTCGACTCGCCTTAGAAGACGCAGCTCGAACGGTCGTGGAGCAAAACTCGCAAATATCGAAGATGCGAGATCAGCACATTGACTTGAGCAAACAACTGCACGATTGCGAAACGACGAAAGAACGCTTGGTGGAACACATCATGCATTTTATGAGAGGAAAGAATGGTAGTAGAAAAAGGGGAAGGGGAGACGAAGAAGGAGAAGAAGAAGAAGAAAAAACGGACCCTTATAGAGAATCCTTAGACGAGATAGCGCGTAATAGAACTTTCCGAGATGAACTATTAGAAAAAAAATCGTTCGAATTTAGGCTAAACGCTAACACCGGGGAAAAAATCGTAGCTTCGTGCGTAACCCCGCACGTTCCAGACTTCGCGGAAAATCGAGACATTTTGAATCGGTACTGGACGAAAACGATCCGAGACACGTTAGGTTCGTTAACGAAATACGATAGCACGGGAAATAAAGTTTACGAGGAACCCAGTAAAAATAGCGAAACGTTACTGTTCGCTCCTTTCCTACAACTTTTTAACGTAACGGCGTGGGCGACCACTATCACCGCAACCACGTCGACAAAGGCAACAGCTGCAGCATACGAAGCCAGAGAGGACGATTCTCCGCCTTTAGTTTTGGCGAATTCCTATTACGTATTCGAAAAAACTTTCAAAAATTCACTCCCCGGGAGAAGACTAACAATGCTACTGAAAGATCTACAGACGCAACAAACGATAGAAAATGTAACGTTAGAAGCACGACTGGAAAGACTAAAACGAGACATAATATTAGAAAAGAACGACAAAAATATGACGACGTATCCTAGTAGTAGTTTTAGTAGTAGTAATTATAACATTACCGGTCATACAGATAATAATAATAATGATGGCGATGGTACTCAACCAGCGCTATCTCGGGAAGAAAAAAATTATAATAAGTACGACGAGTACAAACCATTATTCCATTAACTCCCTTCCTTCGAAATAAAATTCGATTTATCATTATTATCACCGTTATTATTATTAAACCATGAAAAGACAATCTTTGTGTTTTTCAGAGATATCAAAGTGACGGGAACCATCCCCCCTTTTTTTTCATCTTACTTTTTTTCATTTCTATGATATATTTATAATTTACCCTCTCCCTCTCCGAAATAATAACATTCAATTTCGTTTAATGTTATCATCGTCATTATTTTTATTCAGATACGATATCTCTTTCTTTTTTTTTCGTAGATATCAAAGTGACGGGAACCATCCCCCCCTTTTTTTTTCTTCTTACTTTTTTTTCATTTCTATGATATATTTATAATTTACCCTCTCCCTCTCCGAAATAATAATATTCAATTTCGTTTAATGTTATCATCGTCATTATTTTTATTCAGATACTATATCTCTTTCTTTTTTTTTCGTAGATATCAAAGTGACGGGAACCATCCCCCCTTTTTTTTTTTTCTTCTTACTTTTTTTTCATTTCTATGATATATTTATAATTTACCCTCTCCCTCTCCGAAATAATAACATTCAATTTCGTTTAATGTTATCATCGTCATTATTTTTATTCAGATACGATATCTCTTTCTTTTTTTTTCGTAGATATCAAAGTGACGGGAACCATCCCCCCCTTTTTTTTTCTTCTTACTTTTTTTTCATTTCTATGATATATTTATAATTTACCCTCTCCCTCTCCGAAATAATAATATTCAATTTCGTTTAATGTTATCATCGTCATTATTTTTATTCAGATACTATATCTCTTTCTTTTTTTTTCGTAGATATCAAAGTGACGGGAACCATCCCCCCTTTTTTTTCATCTTACTTTTTTTCATTTCTATGATATATTTATAATTTACCCTCTCCCTCTCCGAAATAATAACATTCAATTTCGTTTAATGTTATCATCGTCATTATTTTTATTCAGATACGATATCTCTTTCTTTTTTTTTCGTAGATATCAAAGTGACGGGAACCATCCCCCCTTTTTTTTTTTTCTTCTTACTTTTTTTTCATTTCTATGATATATTTATAATTTACCCTCTCCCTCTCCGAAATAATAATATTCAATTTCGTTTAATGTTATCATCGTCATTATTTTTATTCAGATACTATATCTCTTTCTTTTTTTTTCGTAGATATCAAAGTGACGGGAACCATCCCCCCTTTTTTTTCATCTTACTTTTTTTCATTTCTATGATATATTTATAATTTACCCTCTCCCTCTCCAAAATAATAACATTCAATTTCGTTTAATGTTATCATCGTCAATATTTTTATTCAGATACGATATCTCTTTCTTTTTTTTTCGTAGATATCAAAGTGACGGGAACCATCCCCCCTTTTTTTTCTTCTTACTTTTTTTTCATTTCTATGATATATTTATAATTTACCCTCTCCCTCTCCGAAATAATAATATTCAATTTCGTTTAATGTTATCATCGTCATTATTTTTATTCAGATACGATATCTCTTTCTTTTTTTTTCGTAGATATCAAAGTGACGGGAACGATCCCTCTCTTCTTTTGTCCTTTGTTCTCTGCCATTTTTTATTAATTTCTATGATTAAAAGAAAGAGAGAAGGGATTGTTTCCGCCACTTTATTAACTCTCGATTACATAAAATCCTTTGCCCTCTGCCTTTCGTTCATTTTTACTATATATATATATATTATATAATATCCTCTATTAGAGGGGAAAAAAAAAGGAAGAGATGTTAGCTCTCTCTCTCTCGATTCCGTCAAAACGCGTTTTGATTTCTGAAACGTTCAATTTTTTTGCTCAAAGATTTATCATTTTCGAATCTAACTGTTTTAGTCTTTGCCAACAGCGGCTCTTTATAGATATCCCCAGTGATTTTGGTCGTCGTCGTCGTCGTTGTCGTGCTAGCGTTGTTGGGTTTTCCTTGGCCGTAATGGAGCGAGGCAGCTTGCCATTCGCTCATATCCGTGGGTTCGAAAATTACAGAGGATACATCGCGTAAAGTGGGCTCCAATGTCATGAAATATTTATCGTTGTAAAGACGAACGACTTCCTCCCCTCCTTCGCCATTATTATTATTATTATCGTCGTCGTCGTCATATTCCGTAATCTCGCCTTCTTCTAGTTGTTCCTGTTGTTCTTCTCGTTGTTCCCGTCCTCCGTATTTATACTTTTTTTTGCTCGATCCGGAGTTTTTGACGATGTAACTTTTGAGTTCGTAATTGGCCGCTGTGACTTTCCCTACGAGGTCAACGTCGTCCGTGTCGCGTACTTGGTAGTCGAAGAGGATATGTTTGGCGTGATTGTAAGACACTTTTACTTCGGCGTCGAAGACTCTTTCGATCTTTTTCTTGAGTCTGGCGATCTTTCCTATTTCTCTAAAAATAGCGGATTTATATCGCGCGTGTTGAGACGATAACGGAGGTCGGTTGAGTATCTTTCGAGGAATGGTAAACCGGTAAAGCCGTTCGACGGCGGACGACCATTCATCTCCTTCTATGGTCACGTCCATTCGCTCGTAAACGCGCTGCCTGAGAAAGCGGTCGACTCGTACGTTGACGAATTGTTCCATGCTATCTCCGACGTTATCGATCACGGGGAGGGGTGAAAATAGAGATCGCGCTATGGACTCGGCTTCTTTTTCTAGGGAAATGATGGGCCGCGATTTAGTAGGAGGGGTAGTAGTAGTAGTAGAGTCGCTGCCGCTACTAGTAATATTATTATTACTAGTATCGATCGGAGATTTCTTCAATTCTGAGAAAACGACGCTTTTGAGAATCTTTCTTATTTTTTTATCTCCCGGGCGAGAGGAATAAGCTCTAGAAAGGAATTCGACGAATCGCGCGACGTGATAGACGAGTTCTTTTTCTCGTTTTTTCTTTCCGTCGCGTTCATCATCATCATCATCATCAGGACAGGAGGATGTCGTAAGATCTATCGCCGCTAATTCGGCCTCGGATACGAAAGGCTTTCCTTCGGCATCTTTCTCTCTCTCTGTCTGTCTTCTTCTGACTAGTCGAATCGCGGCCAATACATGGGTCTCCTTCAACGCGGCGGCGGTGTAATCATCAGCGTCACGATGGTCGCCGTCATCGTCGTCGTCGTCATCGTCATCGTCGGGGACGGTAAGTAGACGATCGATTTCGCAATAGACGTCGATTATTTCCAGCAAAGTTGTCATACACGCTCGGGCGTCTTCGGCGTTGTCTTTCTTAGTCGTGATACACTCCGCTCTTTTTCGACATAATACCTCTGATCGCCGTAAAATATCGCCCACCAGATCCCAATTATTACTCAAAATTCGCGCGACGCGACGATGTTCTTCGCCGTAAAAAGTCTCGACGGCGTTTCTTATTACCAGCGATAGCGCTTTCTTCGTCTCTTCGGGAAACGTAAAGGGGAAACATACTTTTCTTTTCGAGTTCTCGTCAACGGGTTCTTGAACTAAGAGCTCGCCGTTGAGTTTGACTCTTAGCATTCCAGTCATCGTAGTTTTTTTTTTTTTTTGCTTATACGTGTTGACGACGACGGATATACGAAGTCCTCTTGTCCGGCTGGCTAGCTGGCGGGCAACGGCTCTGCTGCGTATAAGAAAAAAGTTATACTTCTCGCTTAGCCTTTTTCAATACCTTCCGTACTCGCTTAAGGAATAAAAAAAAAAAAAACGACTCGGCGGCGTCTCTTCGACGAAGAAGGGTTTAATGGAAACACGAAACTGTGTGGAAAATGTAGTTGTTTTTTTTTGTTGTAGTAGAAGACGGAGAGAAAGAAAGAAAGAAAGAAAGAAAGAAATAAAGGGTCTAGTTTTCGTCTTTTAGAATTCCTTCCTGTTTTATTTTTTTTATTCGTGTAAAATGCTATACGCTATAAAGTCTTCTTCCTCGTCTTCTTCGATACCGTCGTCGATGGAAGAACGATAATAATCGATAAATGCCGAACGTACGACGTAGATCAGATCGTTCATCGAGGAAAAGATATCGGTGAAAACAGTACGCCACCACCAGCGATTTTCGTCTTTTTCTTTAAACTCCGCTTTCTCCCGTTCGTCGTTTAGAGTCGACGAGGAGGAGGAGGAGGATGACGACGACGACGATGGAGGAAAAGAGTTAGCGTCGATCATAAGTCGTACTCTACGCGTGGATAGAAAAGGTCGAGAAATGGGCCATCCTCCTCCTCCTCCTCCTCGTCCTCCTGCGTCTAGTTCGAACATTCTACCGTCGTAGCGATCGTGAAAAATAATTCCCATTATTTTGCTCTCCTCTCGTCGACGACCGCTGGAGGAGAAGAAGGAGGAAAGGCCGGGAAAGGCCGAAATAGCGGTGTGCGGCACCAAGGCGTGAATAGGGTACGCGTCGTCTCCTATTCCGTACGGATTGCCGTTCACACGAGTACCGATCAATTCGGCCGTACATCCTATCATATCTTCCATACGACGTACCGTTAACACCAATTCCGGTTGAGAATTATCGTAAACAACCACTCCTCCTCCGCCTTCCGCTCCCATTCTGTCGTCGATTTCTCCGAGAACGAGACACAGGGACCGATTAAAATCGATAGCCGATGCGTAGGAAGAAGAAGAAGAAGAAGAAGAAAAATTAGTCTTTTCGTCGTCGTCGTCGTCGTCGTCCAGAGGTATCCATCCGGGAACGCATCCTCTAACGACTAGCGGTTTTTTATCTTCTGTACGCGCTAACGGTTTCCAGTTCTTAGGGGTTTCTTCTTCTTCTTCTTCTTCTTCGAATCGAGAGACCTCGTGCGGTGGTTTCGTTAAATCGAAACGCGTCCATAACCACGGTTTGCCTTCGAAGTCGTCTATCAAAACGGATAAGCCGTCCACTTTTTCTTTCGCATCGCATCTCCTTATGACGTTCGTTTTACTCGTCCGCATTTCTTCTATATACGCTAAACGAGGTAAAGTCATCGGCATATCGACACCTCTCCTCTTCTTCGCACGTTGAACCGATTTTATCGTCTGAGACTTATTACCACCGTCTTCTATATTTTACAAAAAGACACAAAAAAAAAGAGAGCGTTTTTTTTTCTTTTTTTTGGGGGGGGTTCCTCTCTTAATAGATCCGTAACGGTTATTTAAACGCCGTTTTATTCTTTATTCGTTCGCTTATCAGACTTTTCAAATTTTCCACCGCGCAGATATCGTCCTTAAAAACGTTGTCCATCCACCAACGTACGACGTTTTGTGGTCGTTCCCTTTTCTCGACGTCTGTCGTATTAGCTGCTGCTGCCGCCTCTTCGTCTTCTTGTTTTTCTTCGTCATCCTCCCTCTTCTTCTTCTTCTTCTCATCCTTCTCATCCTCCTCCTCATTCTCTTTCATCTCCTTCTCCTCATCCTCTTCCTCTTCCATTTCCCCTAGGCTAAAGCGGTCTAATTCGGCGACATTATTCGTCATTTCTACATCGGTCCGTTGACTGGTCAAGAGTAAAAGACTAGCGTCGATGGACAAGCATACTAAACGTCTGGATAGATAAGGTCTATCGACGGGCCATTTAGCCTGGAAATCGTTACGATTTACTTGGAACATTTTCTCGGCAGCGGCGGCGGGGGCGGCGGGGGAAGAAGAAGAGGAGGAGGGGTTATTACGGCGCATATTATTATCGTCGTCCTCGTCGTCGTCGCCCTTCTCGTAGAAAAAAAGGATCCCCGAAACTTTAGATTTTTCCTGCAGAGGATCCGCGAACCAGTGAGACAAAGAAGAGACTTTCAAACGCTCGTCACCGCCGCAATCGGGCGATGCCGATATCGCTCTGTGAGGAACCAAAACGTGTATAGGACATTTCTTATCCCCTATTCGGTACGGATTACCATTAACGCGCGTACCGATCAGCTCGGCCGTCACTCCTATGTGTCGGGACATGTTTTGCGCGGTAAGAGACAGTTCGGCGAAAGTCGTCCTACTACTACTACTACTCCTCCTCCTCGAGTATACGCCTTCGTCGCTCTCCGTCATCATCAGGCAGATGGAATGTTTCAAGTCTACGGCCGATTCGTAACACGTATACTTTTTTTTTTTATCGCGTTTCTTAGAGAAAGGTATCCAACCGGGAACGTAATTGCCCACGGGAACCACTTTGCTTTTAGTACCTTCCGATGGTTTCCAATGTTTAGGCGGTTGAGGGAAATCTTTCGCCCTCCATTCCCTTCTTCTGCTTCTTCTTCTTCTTCTTCTTTTTTCACTTTTTCTCGTTGTTGTTCTTCTTCTTTTTCTTCTTCTTCTCGCTTCTTCTTCTTCTTCTTCTTCTTCTATCTCCGATACCCGTCCTCTTCGTCCTCTTTTTTTTTCGTCGCCTTCACCATCTGTTTCCGTTCCTTCGGCGTTCTCTTTTCGTCGTCGTCGTCGTCCTTCTTTTTCCTCTTCTTCTTCTTCTAAATCTCCTTCGCTTTCGCTTTCGCTTTCTTCGCTTTCTTCTTCTTCTTCTTCTTCTTCTTCATCTTGTCGTCGCCGTTTTCTAAAGATCGATTTTCGAACTTTTAAATCGAAACGAATCCATAACCACGGCTTGCCCTCGAATTCGTCGATCAAAACGGACAACCCGTCTAATTTTTCAGTCGTCTTACATTTTCGTATATTCACGTCCGATCTCGACTTCTCCTCTACCCACGCTAAACGAGGTACCGTCAAAGGCATTTCGCGACGATTATATAGACTCGACGCGACTTACTCCGCGAGCTGACCGCTTTTTCCCTCTACCTCTATCAAAGATGTACCCGGATTGTATCTTTTTCGCTTCCTTTATAGTATTTATATATATATATATATATATATTAGGTTTTTAATTTTTTTTTTTTTTTTTTTTGGGTATAATTTCCTCGATTATAAGAAAGAAAGAAAGAGATAGATTATTGTTCCCGCCACTTCGTTAAGGACGAAACGTTTACATTCCCCATCTTGTCTACATATATATATATATCGCTCACTCGGACAATGATAGATAATTCCGAAAATAACTACTGAAAACTAGAAACGTTTCAAAAAAAAAACAAAAACAAAAAAAACAAAAACCCTTTTTGTCCGATCAAAAACCACCCGCAACAACTTTTTTTTTCCTTTCGTTAAACGAGTGTAAAATGATAATAAAACATTTTCTTTCCCTATATATATCTCTCTCTATCTCTCGGGTGGATTATATTCTTCCTCCACGCGAGAAAAAAAAACAAACTAAAAACTATAAACCCTTTCAAAAAAAAAAAAAAAAAAAAAAAAACCAAAAACCAAAAAATGCACCTACTCGTATATAATCGGTGATGAAACGGCGCTCGCGTCTATTAGTTGTTAATAAAGTCTGAAGTAACGAACAACTAGATGAACATTACATGAATGAAAACCTTTTTCTCCTTTCGTTTACTTTTTTTTTTTTTGGTACGAATATTAGGTTATTTTAATTCCTTCCATTAGAAGAAAGAAAGAAAGAAAGAAAGAAAGAAAGAAAGAGAGAGAGAGAGAGAGAGAGAGAGAGGGGAGTGTTCCCGTCACTTTGAAATCGCTAGATGTCATTTTCAAGAGAATAATCGCCGTCATCCGAGATGAAACTTTTTTTTTCTTTTCTTCTCTTCATCTCACCTCATCTCGTAATTACTTCCATTAGAAGAAAGAGAGAGAGAGGGGGAGTGTTCCCGTCACTTTGAAATCGCTAGATGTCATTTTCAAGAGAATAATCGCCGTCATCCGAGATGAAACTTTTTTTTTCTTTTCTTCTCTTCATCTCACCTCATCTCGTAATTACTTCCATTAGAAGAAAGAGAGAGAGAGGGGGAGTGTTCCCGTCACTTTGAAATCGCTAGATGTCATTTTCAAGAGAATAATCGCCGTCATCCGAGATGAAACTTTTTTTTTTTCTTTTCTTCTCTTCATCTCACCTCATCTCGTAATTACTTCCATTAGAAGAAAGAGAGAGAGAGGGGGAGTGTTCCCGTCACTTTGAAATCGCTAGATGTCATTTTCAAGAGAATAATCCGAGATGAAACTTTTTTTTTTCTTTTCTTCTCTCATCTCGTAATTCTTTTCATTAGATGAAAGAGAGAGAGAGGGGGAGTGTTCCCGTCACTTTGAAATCGCTAGATGTCATTTTCAAGAGAATAATCCCGAGATGAAACTTTTTTTTTCTTTTCTTCTCTCATCTCATCTCGTAATTACTTCCATTAGAAGAAAGAGAGAGAGAGGGGGAGTGTTCCCGTCACTTTGAAATCGCTAGATGTCATTTTCAAGAGAATAATCCGAGATGAAACTTTTTTTTTCTTTTCTTCTCTCATCTCATCTCGTAATTACTTCCATTAGAAGAAAGAGAGAGAGGGGAGTGTTCCCGTCACTTTGAAATCGCTAGATGTCATTTTCAAGAGAATAATCCGAGATGAAACTTTTTTTTTCTTCTTTTCTTCTCTCATCCCATCTCGTAATTACTTCCATTAGAAGAAAGAGAGAGAGGGGAGAGTGTTCCCGTCACTTTGATATCGCTAGATGTTATTTTCAAGAGAATAATCGCCGTCATCCGAGATGAAACTTTTTTTTTTCTTTTCTTCTCTCATCTCATCTCGTAATTCCTTCCATTATCTATCTCTCTGTTTATCACTTTTTTCTATCTCTCTCTAACTCTCTCTTTAATTCTATATCTACAATTACTTATCTACGTACGGTACGAATAATACCATGCATCTCTTATCTCTCTATTATTACCTGAAATACGATATTTACCTATCGGCACCTATTAAAGGTATTATACTCCATAGATTTATATCTCTATAATTTCTCTATCTGTTTCTAATTCTCTCTTACCTCTATATTATATATATATATATATATATTACCTAAAATTCTTATCTCTCCGCACGGTACGTAATACGACCTGTTCGTATGTACGGTACATCCTTTAGAGATGTACGATACGGTGTATCGGTACTACGTAATATTATACTACGTATACATCAACGTTTTCATAACTCCTCTCACTCCGTTCGATCCGCGAGTGTAACTTACCAAAAAAAAAAAAAAAAAAAAAAAATTAAAAACCCGAAACTCTACGAAAATCTATCGACCAATCAAAAATACGGCTATTTCTATATAATGAAGGATGGAACGGCGCTCGCGCCTATTACTCGACAAAGTTTGAAGGAATAACGACGAGCCTTTTCCTTTTCCGCGCGAGGTACGTGATACGATATATTCGTACGTACGGTACTTACATACGGTACGTCCTTACGGATATTACGCTATATACATCTCTCTATTTCTCTAATCTCTCTCTCTAACCTCTCTCTAAAATCCTTATCCGCGTAAGGTACGTAATACGATATGTTCGTACGTCCGGTACTTACATACGGTACGTCCTTACCGATATTACGCTATATACATCTCTCTATTTCTCTATAACTCTCTCTCTTACCTATCTCTAACCTCTCTCTCTTACCCTTCTAACTCTATCTCTCTACATATATATTACCTAAAATCCTTATCTACGTACCGGTACGTACATACGATATGTTCCTACGGTACGTTCTTAAGAGATATTATACTCTCTAACCTCTCTAACTCTCTCTCTTACCCTCTAACTCTCTCTCTCTCTCTCTAAGTTACCTAAAAAAAAAAAAAAAAAAAAAAAAAAAAAAAAAATCTTTATCTCCGTAAGGTACGTGATACGATATGTTCGTACGTACGGTACGCCCTATAGGTACTACTAACGAGTGTAACTTACGTACCTTACGTCGTAACGAATAATAATATGTGTCTTTATTACTCTATAAACTAATGCTGCGCGAAATAATACCTATGATATGTTCGTACTTCCGGTACGTCCTTACGGATATTATATATATATATATATATATATTTCTACGTTACCTAAAAACAAAAAAAAAAAAAAAAATCTTTATCTCCGTAAGGTACGTGATACGATATGTTCGTACGTACGGTACGCCCTATAGGTAGTACTAACGAGTGTAACTTACGTACCTTACGAAACTTACGTAACTTACAAAAAACTAAAATATATATATATATATATATATATATAACTCTTCTCTAAATCTCTACATTATCGCCTAAATTTCCTTATCCGCGTAAAGTACGTGATACGACCTGTTCGTACGTACGGTACGCCCTATAGGTACTACTAACGAGTGTAACTTACGTACCTTACGAAACTTACAAAAACTAAAATATAACTCTTCTCTAAAATCACTAAATACGTCATACGACCTGTTCGTACGTACGGTACGCCCTATAGGTACTACTAACGAGTGTAACTTACGTACCTTACGAAACTTACGTAACTTACAAAAAACTAAAAACTAAAAACTCCGAACTCTTCAAAAAACCATCGACCATCTCTTTCTAACTAAGCATTACTTTTTTTTTTTTTTCTTCTTCTTTATAAAATATACACACACGTATCTAACTAATAATCTCTGTCTTTATTACTCTATAACTAATAATAATCGCGATTTGATGTCTTCGAAAAAAAAAAAAAAAAAAAAAAACGCGAAATAATACCTATGATATGGTACGTCCTTATTATAACCTATCTATTTCTCTAATATCCCTAACCTCTCTCTCTCTATATCTCTACATTACCTAAAAAAAAATAATCTTTATCTCCGTAAGGTACGTGATACGATATGTTCGTATATACGGTACGCCCTTAGAGAAGATGTACGAGGTACTAAAGTATATAGCGATTAAATCCTTATTATTATTATTCTTCTCTCTCTCTCTCTCTCTCTCTCTCTCTCTCTCTATATATATATATATATAAATATATATATATCTAAATCTCTCTATATCTCTACATTATCGCCTAAAATCCTTATCCCCGTAAAGTACGTGATACGACCTCTTCGTACGTACGGTACGTCCTTAGATAGAGATAAATCAAAAAAAAAAAAAAAAAAAAAAAAAATCTCCGTAAGGTACGTGATACGACGTGTTCGTACGTACGGTACGCCCTAAGAGATATACGAGACGTTATGTAACTTACGAAAAAACTAAAAACTCGGAACTCTTCAAAAAACCATCGACCAATCAAATTACACTTACTTCTATATAATTACCTCTTCAACGGCGCTCGCGCCTATTACTTAATAAGTTTGAAGGAAGAACACTAACTTGCTAAAGTAATAAATTTTCCCCTTCTCTACCATTACTAGTCTATAACATGCAGCCGTAAAATAACTTTCTTTTACTTCGTTCATAAAAATGCAGCCGTATTTTATTTCTTCTTTTCCTAGCTAAACATTACTACTTTTTTTTTTTTTTTCTTCTTCTTCTTCTTCTTCTTTTTTTTCTTTGTAAAACATACAGACGTATAATAATAATTTTCTTTGTGTAACTTATATCTCCGTAAGGTACGTGATACGAGATATTCGTATATACTACGGTACGCCCTTAGAGATGTATAGGTACTAAAAGTATATCGCGTATATAGCGATTCAATTCTTTATTATTATTATTATTATCATTCCTTTCTCTATGTAATTTTCTTCTCTAAATCTCTATCTCTACGTTACCTAAAAAAAAAAAAAAAAAAATCTGTATCTCCGTAAGGTACGTGATACGACCTGTTCGTACGTATGTACGGTACGCCCTTAGAGATCTACGATACCGCGTATAGGTACTATGTAATATTTTTACTACGTTGAGATCGAAGTTTTCATAGCTCCCCTCGCTCCGCTCGCTCCGCGAGAGCGAATGATCCGTTTTTTACAAAAAAAAAAAAAAAAAATCCGTAAGGTACGTAATACGACCTGTTCGTATGCACGGTACGCCCTTAGCGATGTACGAGACGTTAGCGTAGCTCCTCTCGTTCCGCGACTGTAACTTACATCGAATATCAAAAAAAAAAAAAAAAAATCTTTATCTCCGTAAGGTACGTGATAAGACCTGTTCGTGTGTACGGTACGCCCTTACGGAACTTACAAAAACTAAAAACTAAAAACTCCGAACTCTTCAAAAAACCATCGACCAATCAAAATACACTTACTTCTATATAATTACCTCTCGAACGGCGCTCGCGCCTATTACTTAATAAGTTTGAAGGAAGAACACTAACTTGCTAAAGTAATAAAATTTTCTCCTTCTCTACCATTACTACTCTATAACATGCGGCCGTATAATAATATGTTTTCTTTTCTTTTTTTTTTTCTTTCCTGTCTTTACTATTACCCACATACATAAAGTAATAATTTATTTCTTATAAAAAATTTTTTTTCTCTCTATATCTCCTAAATCCTCTCTCTACATTACAACCTAAAATCCTTATCCGCGTAAGGTACGCCATACGACCTGTTCGTATATACGGTACGATCTTACAGAAGATGTACGAAATACCGCGTATAGGTACTAACTTATATAGCGATTAAATCCTTATTGTTATTATTCCTATCTCTATATATATAATTCTTCTCTAAAATCACTATCTCTACATTACCGCCTAAAATCCTTATCCGCGTAAAGTACGTGATACGACCTGTTCGTACGTACGGTACGCCCTATAGGTACTACTAACGAGTGTAACTTACGTACCTTACGAAACTTACAAAAAAAACTAAAATATATATATATATATATATATATATATATATAACTCTTCTCTAAAATCACTAAATATTCCTTATCCTCGTAAAGTACGTGATACGACATGTTCGTACGTACGGTACGCCCTATAGGTACTAACCGGTGTAACTTACGTACCTTACGAAACTTACAAAAACTAAAAACTAAAAACTCCGAACTCTTCAAAAAACCATCGACCAATCAAAATACACTTACTTCTATATAATTACCTCTTCAACGGCGCTCGCGCCTATTACTTAATAAGTTTGAAGGAAGAAGACTAACTTGCTAAAGTAATAATAAAATTTTCTTCTTCTCTTCTCTACCATTAGTACTGTATAACATGCAACCGAATAATAATAATTATTTTTTCCTTTTTCTAAAGAAGCGTGCCCCTCTCTCCTATTATCGACATAATTTATTTCTTATAACACATATAACCGTATAATAATAATAATTTCTCCTACCGGATACACAAAAAAAACCCTCTACATTACCTACAATTCTTATCCGCGTAATACGGTACGTCCTATAGGTATCATACTCTATAGATCTTTTTTTTTCTCTCTCTCTATATATATATATCCTAAATCCTCTCTTTACATTACAACCTAAAATCCTTATCCGCGTAAGGTACGTAATACGACCTGTTCGTATATACCGTACGACCTTAGAGAACATGTACGAAATACCGCGTATACGTACTAACGTATATAACGATTAAATCCTTATTATTGTTATTATTCCTCTCTCTATATATATAATTCTTCTCTAAAATCACTCTATATCTCTACATTACCGCCTAAAATCCTTATCCCCGTAAAGTACGTGATACGACCTCTTCGTACGTACGGTACGTCCTTAGATAGAGATAAATCAAAAAAAAAAAAAAAAAAAAAAATCTCCGTAAGGTACGTAATACGACCTGTTCGTACGTACGGTACGCCCTAAGAGATATACGAGACGTTATGTAACTTACGAAAAAACTAAAAACTCGGAACTCTTCAAAAAACCATCGACCAATCAAATTACACCTACTTCTATATAATTACCTCTTCAACGGCGCTCGCGCCTATTACTTAATAAGTTTGAAGGAAGAAGACTAACTTGCTAAAGTAATAAAATTTTCTCCTTCTCTACCATTACTACTCTATAACATACAGCCGTATAATAATAATAATAATAATTGCTTTTCCTTTTTCTAACGAAGCGTGCCCCTCTTTACTATTATCGACATAGATACATAAACTAATAATTTATTTCTTATAAAACATATAACCGTATAATAATTTCTCATAGCAGATACACAAATAATACCTGTCATACGTTACGTCCTCGCGAATATTATACTATATACGCATCTATTTCTTTAATATCTATAATTCTTAGCCGCGTAATACGGTACGTCCTATAGGTATCATACTCCATAGATCTTTTTTTTTCTCTAATCTATATCTCTCTCTCTCTCTCTCTCTCTCTCTCTCTCTATATATATATATCTCCTAAATCCTCTCTCTCTACATTACAACCTAAAATGTACGAAATACCGCGTATACGTACTAACGTATATAACGATTAAATCCTTATTATTATTATTGTTGTTATTATTCCTCTCTCTATATATAAATCTTCTCTAAAATCACTATCTCTACATTACCACCTAAAATGTAATATTATACTACGTAAAAATCAAAATTTCTATAGATCCACTCCCTTCGCTCGCTCCGCGAGAGCGAATAATCCCTTTTACAAAAAAACTAAAAACTCGGAACTCTTCAAAAAAAAACATCGACCAATCAAAATCAACCTACTTCTATATAATTACCTCTTGTAATACGAGATGTACGGTACGTTCTTACGATACCGCGTATATATACTAATGTATAACCTATAATCATTATCTACGTACGGTACGCGTACCTCCTCTCCCTCCGCTCGCTCCGCCACTGTAACTTACATCGAATCAAAAAAAAAAAAAAAAAAAAAAAATCTTCGTAAGGTACGTGATACGACCTGTTCGTGTGTACGGTACGCCCTTACGGAACTTACAAAAACTAAAAACTAAAAACTCGGAACTCTTCAAAAAACCATCGACCAATCAAAATCGACCTACGTACTTTCATGCTGTACAACATTTAGAGCTCCTAATTGATATATCGATACCCTCTCTCCGTTGTAATTAGCGAAATTGTACTTTACTTTCGTCGAGTGTTGGGATAAAAAAGTGGCGGGATCTCTCCCTCCCCTCTCTCTCTCTCTCTCTCTCTCTTTAATAGGGAAAACTAAAAAAAAAAAAAGAAACTACCCTCTCTCCGTTGTAATTAGCGAAATTGTATTTTACTTTCGTCGGACTATTTATAAGTGTTCGAGTAATGCGAGAAATAAAATAAAAGTTAACGGATAATTTGTCCGTGTTGGGATAAAAAAGTGGCGGGATCTCTCCCTCCCCTCTCTCCCTCTCTCTCCCTCTCTCTCCCTCTCCCTCGCTCTCTCTCTCTCTCTCTCTCTCTTTAATAGGGAAAACACTAAAGAAAAAAAAAGAAACTATAAAACCGACTAATATATCGATAAAATATCCATATAGATATGTATATACGTACTCCTGCTTTTACTTTCCCCACGAACGGATATCAATTGATTTTCTTATACAGTCTGATTTCTATTATATTTAACGACTAAGTGCTTCGCACACGTTCTAACCTTTATTCTTCGTATATAGCTACAGTTAATATTAATTAATAGTATTGTCATTAATCCTACTGAATTTACTTTTATCACCGAATAAAAATTTTTATTTTTGTATAAACTGCTTTTTCTCATATATATATATATATATATATATCTCTCTCTCTCTCTCACTCACTCTATACGCTGTACTACGCTAAATAAAAAACAGACCCGATATAATTCTGGTGGTTTGTCGAAAACAAAAACGAATACTAAAAACTAGAAACTACAAACCGAACGACAATTAAAAACAAAAACTGAAAACTACAAACCAAACGGAAAAAAAACCCCGCTGTCCAATCAAAAATCAGAGACTTTTTATTCTCACATATTCTCCCCCTGTTGGGATAAAAAAGTGGCGGGATCTCCCCCCCCCTCTCTCTCTCTCTCTCTCTCTTTTAATAGGGAAAACTCATTATCTATCTTTCTCATGAATATCAGTTTTTTTCCTTTAATATTGCAATTCCTTCTATTAGAAGAGAGAGAGAGAGAGAGAGAGAGGGGGGGGGTGTTCCCGCCACTTTGTTAACCCTTGTTATCGTTTTACGGGAATCGTAGTCATTCGATATGAACATTGTGTGAAGGAAAATCTTTTCTCGGTTTATTTTGTTAATGATTTTCTAATTCTTTCTATTAGAAAAGAGAGAGAGAGAGAGGGGGGGTGTTCCCGCCACTTTGTTAACCCTTGTTATCGTTTTACGGGAATCGTAGTCATTCGATATGAACATTGTGTGAAGGAAAATCTTTTCTCGGTTTATTTTGTTAATGATTTTCTAATTCTTTCTATTAGAAAAGAGAGAGAGAGAGAGGGGGGGTGTTCCCGCCACTTTGTTAACCCTTGTTATCGTTTTACGGGAATCGTAGTCATTCGATATGAACATTGTGTGAAGGAAAATCTTTTCTCGGTTTATTTTGTTAATGATTTTCTAATTCTTTCTATTAGAGAAGAGAGAGAGAGAGAGGGGGAGGTATTCCCGTCACTTCGTCAACTCTCATTTTATGAGAAGGTCTCTCTCTCTCTCCCGTCTTTTTAAAAGAAAACGAAAGAGGAAAAAAGGAAGAGAATACGACACAAAGAGGACTGGAATGCGGATGTAGGGCGGAGAAATGTCTTGAATATTTAGGTATATACGGTTATTTTTACAACGTCGTTTAAGCCTGTTGTATATGAGACGTATATACTCGAATAAGAGAGACGATACTGCGATTTCTCTTTTAGCCGATGAACGGTATGTTTCTGCGACGACAAAAAAAAAAAATACGTGCCTCACTGAAAAGAAAAGGACTGAAGTGCGGAGAAATGTCTTGAATATTTAGGTATATGCGACTGTTTTTTACATTTTTTATTAAACCTGTTGTAATTGCTGCGTATATACACGAATATGAGAGACGATATTGTATTTTTTTCTTCTTCTTTTTATCGACCAACGACGATTTCTATGCTATGAATGCGAGACTTTACTTAATATGCTTAAATTTATGGGTAATAATTGAAAGAAAAAAATTATCCTCCCCCTTACTATTTAAACCCTGTCACTCCTCCGAAAAGAAAAACGTCGTATCACTTCATCCGGAGAGAACATGAATTCCATCAGCTGTGAAGATATGTGGGATCAAACTCCGTTACATATAGCTACGAAAACGGGCAATAACGGTGTTATACGCATGTTAATGGACAATGGTGCGGGGTTATACTCTACGATAAACGGTATGTTTCACGACACTCCCTTGCATATAGCCTGTAGAAGTGGAAATTTTCTAGCCCTACTACACCTCCTCAAAAGACCCCGATGTTCGCTCGATATAAATACGTGGTGGAATACTATATCTGTAACCCTAGAACTAATGAATGAACAATGGCGTACGTGTTTCATGGTAACAGTCGTCGCTTACATTTCTCATCGTCTCGTTCACGGAAGAAGAAAAGAACGCGTTATGAGTAGTAGGTTCATAAAAATTATCGATTTTCTCTTAAAAATTGGTGCCGATCCTAATTTCGTCGAACCCGTGACGGGCAAAACCGCTCTTCATTACGCTATCCTTCACGGAGAATCGCATCTGACCAAAATATTATTAGACAACATACGTCTATCCGACAACGGGGAAAAAGAAAGAACTTGTGAGCTTTTCAAGAAAGTAGTCGCTAAAGATATCTTAGTGCATATCTCGCGAGAATCTGATAAATCAGGCGATAGACGAGCTCGAAATATCGTCGCTATGATCGATCGTTACTTCCCTCGTGTAGTATCGTAACGTAACAAAAAAAAAATAAGTAGGCCTACTTAAGGTCGTACAGATTCATCCGTCTTTTCAGTTCTCATCCGTTCGTCGACCAGGATAAACGTACGACTTATTATTATTACTATTATGTCGACAAGATGCAGAGGACCTCGCCGCAAAGCGAGGCAGGATTATTGGCAAAGAGACCAAATGGGCAACACGTAAGTCCGTGTTCATTAGTGAGCGGAATTTGTCGCCGATAATCTATTTAGAAAAAAATCCTGTATTCCTACAAAAGACGTTGCAATTATCGCTAAGCCGTTTTATTGATGCCTTATATTATATATGTTATTGTTTCTCTTTCTATACACGTAGATGTCTACATCTGGCCGTCACCGCTGATGACGACGAAAAGCTCGACAGTATCCTGTCTCCCACGATTCAAGATTATAGAAATTTCGTCAATTCTGTAAACGGTCGCGAAGAAACACCTCTGGATATAGCGGTGCGGCGACAAAACGTTGCCGCTATTATCGCTTTACGAAATAACGGAGCTGAACTTTTTCGTCAAAATCACACGCCTTTGCACCTGGCCTGCGAGATCCGCTCCATAGAAGTGGTCAAAGCCCTTTTGACGAAACCGTTGTATTACGAAGATGAAGACGACGGCGAATACCATTGGTGGAGAAACGTATTGCAAGCTTTAAAGATACGGAAGGAAAAAGATGGACGAACAGCGAGAGAAATGGCTGAAAATAATGGGGACGAGAATATCGTGAAGTTGATGAATAGTGTCATAGCTCTGCGATAACACGCTAAAGAAACAAACGTGTCCCATAACCGTAGCCGCTATTCGTACGGCGTTACTTTTGACCGCATTACCCTTCATATTACTTCGTAAAATTATTATTCCCGGAGAAGAATGGCCGAAGCTTCGGCTATATCGACGGAGAGTGATGGCAAGAAAATAGACTGCAAATTTTGTAAAGGTGAAATCTTATCGCATCTAAAAGATAAACACAACGAAGATTGCCCGAATTTCCCTACGAGATGCGACAGTTGCGGAAATAAGAAAATACTCAGAAAAGATTTAGATAGTCATCGAAATAACGAGTGCCCTAACGCTCGCGTCCGCTGCGTGTTGGAATGCGATCAATTGATCGAAAAATCTAAAATGGATCAACACTTGAAGGCGAACGTAGGTGTTCATTTAAAAATTTTGAAGCGGATCGTCGATAGAATGGTGATCAAATTAACGGAACTTTCTGAGATTGTCAGCGACGAGGTCGTCGGCAACATCGAAGCGCAGTCTAACAACACCAGGGAACGTGTGCGAGCTTTGGAAGAAGATATTTTGACGTTGGAAGAAGTTTTCCCGTCCAAAAAAATCCCCGGTAAGAAGTGTACGATCTCTTCGGATGAGACGAATGAATTGGTGATGCAATGTCGAGATATGGTACAGATGATTTACGGCGAGCATCGGAGGATAGTCGTCGCCTTAGAAGCGATCAATGAAAAAATACGCCGTTTGGATGAACGACGCACGTGCTACGAAAGGGCGAGTGAAGAAAACGACAATGCCGTGAGGACTCTCAAGAGAACGGTACAATTGAAAGATGTGTACTTAGCCGAAATGGAAATACGTTTGAAAACTTTAGAAACGGCATCTTTCGACGGCACTTTTTTGTGGAAAGTTTCCAAGTTTCAGCAAAGATATCAGGACGCTATCACGGCGAAAACCGTATCTTTCCATTCTTCTCCCTTTTATACGGATCGTTACGGGTACCAATTGTGTTGTAGGATGTACCCGAACGGCGACGGTATGGGCAAAGGAACTCACATGTCTATTTTTATCGTCCTCATGAAAGGAGAGTACGACTCATTGTTAAAGTTTCCCTTTGATCGCAAAGTTACGCTTATTCTAATCGACCCGTATGGAGACAACCGCGAAATTCAAGACTCGTTCACGGCCGATCCAAGAAGCTCTTCCTTCAAACGTCCTACTACTGATGCGAATATAGCCAGCGGATTTCCATTCTTCGTGGCTCATGTTGACCTGATGAAGTACTACATCAAAGAAGACCATATATTCGTTAAAGTAATAGTCACGGAAAAGCTTAAATAATACGGCGATGAACGCCGAGTGCTACTTGTATGAATTTTTAATTCATATGTGGTACATTATTCATTAATTTGAGATGGAACAGTAATTACATCTTCTTGTCGTGTATCTTGTATAATAACGGGGACATTATCATAATATATATAAAGAAAGATATTCTTAAAACAGAAAACAAAATGAATGTGTGTTTGTTCTTTAATATATATATATATATATATATATATAGTTACGCATATATATAACGACAACATATTTTTTTTTTCCCCCCCATATATTTACGGGGGTTTTTTTTTTTATTCGACGATGACGGACGTCAACGACTCGTCTCCAACGCATTATTTCGTATTTCTCTGTAAAGGATTTTCTGTCAGAAATGATCTTTTGCAAGACGCGATACATTTATTCAAGGGGGAAAATATAGAATTGTTATCGAACATGGCCTTGTCGTACTTGCGTATAATGTGTAATCTATTGATTTACGCCGATTGTTTATCTCCTCCTTTTGACGACGCCAAAGACGTCGTATGCGTTTCCGATCGCATACCCATAGTCGATATAGACCTAGTACACAAAACCTTCCGAATGCGTGCCAAATCCCTAAATATACCCGACGTTTGCGATATGAGAGGCAGCGTCGGATCTCCCAACGACGAGGCTTTAAAAGCTTGCGAATTGACGGTGTTGGGAAATGACGAAAACGCTTGCCTCTTTCCAGATTTACGTACTAACGTTATCTGCCCGCTCTCTTTACTCGCGCGTCGTTGTTCCTGTACCGTCGTAGCTTTAAAACATTTCCCTCTTTTCTCTACGACGTATCCCTTGTGGACCATGGCTTTGGCTTTCCATTTTCTTCGTTCAACGGGAGCGATTCGTTCGACGTTGTCGGGAAGGGGAAAAGAAGTAGACGAAAGTGCCGTCAGTCCTTTCAAATATTTCTTCGGCAATTTCGTCGCCATGTACGGTCCTTGCGATATTTCTCTTTTCGGACCTACTTTGTTCTCCCCGCGTACGAAGGAAAACGAAAAAGCGGAAGAAGACACAACGAAAATTCTTCTCCTTTACGAAGCCAAAAACCCTTACCTCCGATATACGGCTGGCTATCGATTAGCTCTGCGCAGACAAAAATCGACGTTGGTATTTAGAGAGAGATACGTACGTGATTAAAAATAATAGAAATTACGCAATTACCAAGTCGTATTTTTTCAAAAGTTTTAAAGAGAAATACAACAAACCTCCTACGACCCCGCAAAACATAGCGAAACACAAAAATTTGCTCAAACATGTTCCCATACAAGAAGCGAATGCTGTAGACCAAAAACGTTGTTTTTGTTTAAAGCAAAACGTTAAAACCGAGCACCAGGTACACGCCGTTGCCGCGCAAGCCGAAAAAATCAAAGCTGCGTTATCTTTCGCGATCATAGGAACGGAAAAAAATCCTTCCGATATCGTGAAGTACGTTAAGCACACGTTGAACGTCAGACACGCGGCAAAGGCGATACCGACGAGGGACTTGAACACATTCCGACACACAGATTTCCTCTTTCGTTCTTCCATCACCATCGTCATCGTCGTCGTCGTCATTTTTAAGGGCGTCGTCGAATTATTTTCCTCCTCTCCATCCTCGCGCAATTCAACCTTTTTGCGACGTCGCAATAGTCTAGAAACGACTACGGCCTCACAAATCACGAACGATGCGCAATATCCCGAGGATGTCCATAAGCAGTTGACGAATAGATCGTACGCTTCTTCTCCTCCTCCTCCTCCTCCTCCTCCTCCTCCTCCCCCCTCACCGCTTATTCTCTTCTTGTCCGCCGTTGTATTGGCGCGAATATACGACGATAGCGGTAGCAAATTCCGTAAAGACAATGTGAAAACGATTACGTGAGAAATGAAGGCCAGCGCGGAACAGACGATAAAATTTTGTTTCATCCTTTTCCACTTAATGCGTGTATAGTGAAGAAGGAAAAAGAAAACGTTAGCGGTCGCCCCCGAATAAGTCCTCCTATATTTCACAAGAAAACAAAAAGTGGCAGGATTCTCTTCCTTTTTTTTTCACAGTTTTTATTTTCGTAAAGAGAGAGAGAGAGAGAGAGAGAGAGAAAATTAACAATTATCATTTTGCCGCTTGGAAATGGAGAAGGAAAGAGGGGGAATTTCCCCGCCACTTTGTATTCCTTATATTAATTTGTAATAGTATAGCTGTAACATAACGTCGGAACAGTCGCGCGATAAAAGATGCGAATGCCGTGTAACGTGCAACGCCCCTTCGTGCGTATCGTCGAATCTCAACACTTCGTCCAGAAAAGATTTTTCCTCCGCTTCTGTCATATGTTCAGTGAGCTTTTTTTCCTGCTCTTCGCCGAAATCGTTACGTATTCCATACCGCGCGTTTCTGCTGAATCGAGGAGAATGTATACCGAAATTTAACAGTAGCATTAACGCGAAAATATTCCTTTCGTGTTTATTAGTCCTCGAAATCTTCAGTCGACCTACGTATTTTTCTATCATCTCTAGCGCTCTTTTCGTTACTTTCCCGCCGTCTTCGTCACCGTCCTTGCATTCATCGACGATTCTTTCGGCGAACGATCTGCAATCGTAAACCTTCCATTTTAGGAGATAATCTATCACTTCTTCATCCACGTTTCCTATCAGCTCTCTGAATCTCTTCTCTTTCTCCTCTGCAGCGACGACCAATAATTGTTGGCATTTTCGTTTTATACCCCGCATTGTCGTGGCGTACATAAACGCGCTTGCGGATCGCTCCGCCTCTTCCGCGTTATACAGGACGAGTTCGTCATTCGCCTCTATAACCGCGTCGGCTTCGTCTTTCATTCGACGTTTTTTCGTACACCTATTATTATTTTGAGGGGTACTTTTCTCGTCCGTCCAATCATTATCGTCGGATGAAGAGGAGGATGAATTTTCCGTAAAATTATCGCTGTCCTCGGCGGTGGAATCGTCCAAACTGAGAACTATATTTTCATTCTCTTCTAACGAAACGGCGCATTCATCTTTCGACATTACGTTCATAAGGGTCTATGGATACGATGGACGAGAAAATGTCCGTGCTATGGGAATCGCCGAACAAACGGTTCGCCGAATGTCTTCTCGCTCGTTTGAAATCTGGACAATGCGACGGCCACGAACGTTGCTGGTCCAATATAATGGGACCCGCACAAGAGCTCGACGATATCGTTTATGGCACAGTGAGAGATAAATATTCGATAGTCAGAAATAATCCCGTCGATATTAATCGAGTTAGAGGAACCTACACGGAGCACCTCTATTACGTTAAAGAAAAGATCAACGACGAAGTAGTAGTAGTATCAGGAAAGAAAAGAAAGAAAAATCACAATGACGCCGAACGATGGATGTTCGCGAAAGAATTAAATTCCATGTTCTACTCTCCGGGAGTTTTGAGTAACGATGTCGTCTTTTGTAGACACGAAAAAAAACATGAACGATGTCGACTTCATAAACATTACACGAAGGAGGATGGTGGTGGTGGTGGTGGTGGTTGTCCGGATATAGAGAAATGTCCTTTGAAACGTATTCCTGTACCTCGTGAAATTTGCGCTTCTGGACTCGTAGCCGAGATCTCGCCCAACAATAGTTTAGCCATGAATCGTTGTCATATCAGGCTGGCCGATACCATTTACACGGCCAACCTTTTACTTCTACACGAACGTAAGGACGTCGAAACCGTTAAGAAGATCGTAGAAAAAGCCGTTACGAAAATGGAAAACCGTTCTCGAGTCAAGAATTACGCTCGACGAATAGCCGCAGTCATAACGGACGAATACACAGTCGCTCTTTTCTGCTCTCCGTCTGATGACGACGATGAGAGGGAATATCCGAACGCGTTCGACGAACCCGAATTATATCAACGGTTCGCCGTAGAAGAGAACGATTTAAGAGGAACAACGATCAGGCCATTCCACGCCACAACGGCATCGAATTGCAGTCGTCTTCTCCGGTACATAAAAAATAGACGACAATCGTGGATAAAGCAAGCCAGGAAAAACGCATCCTCGGAAGTATTACGTTTCATGCTCGACCGTTTCTTACAGGCGGTTGTTATCCCCACGAAGAAAAAAGAAAAAAAGAAAAGAATAAGGGACAGGGACGACGACGACGACGACGACGAGGCGATAACCCATATATTCGCCGATTTCCTTCCGGCGGATTTGCAGTGGGAATGGTGCATCGTTTCAGATACGACTAGCCGTTATTGTCCTCTGTCTATCTTTCTTTTCGGCGATCAAATCGAAGCTAGACAAAGAGAAAATCCTCGATTGAGTCGAGAACTGATACGACGGATAGGTAACGCCTTACATAATCTGTCCCTTAATTCGCTTCTACATTGGGATATCAAACTCGCCAACGTCTTGGTCGACGCTAGAAAAGCTATTTTATTTCCATCTTCTCCTCCTTGTAGTTCGGAAATGGTTGATTACGACAACAATAGCGATATTGTCAAGTTAATAGACTTCGGAAACGCTTTGATGTTCGATAACGTGACGGACATGCGAGAAGAAATGCTGACGACAAAAGACATTCTAGGAGAAATGTATTTGTACGGGGACAAGGCGGACGAACATGACCTACGGACACCTTTCGCGTTGGACAAGAAGGCCTTTTTTCTCATGACTTTGCTCATACTCGTGCGAGATTGCCAGATAGACGACGATATATTCGCCACCAAATTGAATGAAACAGTCCGTAAATATCCCACGATATACGGTTGTGGTAAGAAGCAGGAGGAATGTGAACACATGGGAGACGTTTGTTTCAGTTCTCGTATTATGAAAATGATACGCGACCTGAAATCTAAACAATTATTTGAATCGACATTTGACGAAATTGCCCGAGACGTTACAGAATTTGTGTCCGTATAGGAAAGAAGAAATATAACTGAAAAAGTGACGGGATTTGGGACCTTTACGAATATATTAATTTAACATTATTAATATTTAATTGTAACGGCAAAAACGTTTCAATGAGGAGGCAGGCTATTGGTTACTTTTTACTACGTCATATCATGAAGAAAGAAATGAAGAGAGTTTATTAATCCCGTCACTTTATATATCTTTATGGGCTTAATAAAAAAAAAAAAAAAAAAGTTAAAAGTGGTTATTGCGCTGTCTTTATTTTTTTTTATCTTAGCGTCGCAGTAATAAATCTTCGTATCCTAATTCGACGAGTTCGTCGCGACACGTGGGTATAGCGTCTTGTCTGTAATCTTTTAATGTCGTAATTATATGATATACTACGCCGTGTAATTGTTGTCGCAATAATTCTTGTCTATGAATGCACTCCGTGATAAACGGTTCTTTCTTAACGAAGTTGTTCCTTTTCATATAACCGTAAGATAAGAGAGCGTTTTTAACCGTCATTCGGTTAGAGAAAACGATTATAGGGAAAACGATGCTTCGATAAAATGATTTATTGTCGCCGACAGTAGTAGCGATATCCTTCTCGAATGTCGATAACGATAACCTGTGTGTCGTGAGAAAATCGGCCAATAAAACTATGCAAAGCGGTCCTCTATCCGGTATGAATTCTCGTGTCGTATGCGAATATCCATTTAACGCGTGCGTTTTCGCGTAGCACGATGCGAACATAATCAAAGTTAAATCCGTTTTTTCTTCCGCGTCTAATTCCTCGATGTTATTTTTCGATCCCAAACTGAGAAGACGAGCCTTTAGAGTAGTTGTTGCGATGTTTTCCTTTTTCATTTCTGACTTTTCTTCGTCGCCGCTTTGTCGGCTATACGCTCGAGATATTTTCGCCAGTAAATCGACCAGATAATCCTCGAAATTTGCGTTTTCTTTTCTACAGTAGTAGTAAGCGTCTCGAATGTCTTTATAAACGTTTAATAAGTGCTCGTCAAAAAGATTCTTGTCGTGATTGTGAGGTTTCATGATATAGGCTAAGACGTGGTGACGAGGTTTCCAGTTCGCTTTCGATACGGATGCGGCGAACGTTATAAGCAGATACACGTAATAAACGTCTTTGGTAAAAGGTGTGCTCAATACGGATAAATCCGTCAGATACGAGCAGCAAGTTTCTCTGTCGAACAGAAATCGTCGAGTATCGTATCCGCGATAAACGAATAAATCCGTCATCGCTGCTAGAAAATCATTCTTCGCTCTTTTACTCGGAAAACAGTCTACTTTCTCTAATTGAGCTTCCCTGTCAGCGACGAAAGCTTTAGCGTCCTGACTACTTCTCGTTAATTCTTCTTCTCCCTCGAGCAATATCGCTTTCAATTTCGGTTCCATTTCCATGACGATAAAAGATATACCCCGAAATAAGTAGCGACAAATGTCAAATAAAGTATGGTGGCCAGGACGACGACGTACACTTTCGTCGTAAAAATGGTATTATCGCTTTTCGCGGATTTTTCCCTTATGTCTCGATCGTCTTTCGCTTTTAGGTAAATCCTACTCAAAGCGAAATTTCCTTCGTTTTCCGCCGAATCGAGAACGACGTCAACGAAGCCGTTTTTACAATCCACACCGGCGTTATTCTGTAAGAAGGAATCGTCTGAACTTATAATAAGAGATTCCGTTCTCTTCTCCAATAAATCTGACACTCTATCGTTAGTCGTTTCCTTTCCTCGACGCTTGCCTAAATTCCTTTTTTCGTCGTGAGATAGCGTTATTCCAGATTTGCCCGCTTTCAAAGTCCACACGACGTCGTCTTCTTTTCCTAATTCGGATTTAATGTTCGACAATGCCAGAAATAATTGGAATATGCGTATACGACCTTTAGCCATAATGGAAAAGGTCGCATTAGGCTCGTAATAATTACAATGAGCCGATTCGTCGTCGCAAAAAGATTTTATTATTCTCGTTAAACGTTCGAAACTCATGTTTCTCAGTTTTTGCTTTTTTTTTCCCCCCCCAACACACCTCCCACTTTCCAAAAAAAAAATTTTATTTTGTAATCAACGAGTTTAGATTCTCTACGATTGTACAAAAACGGCGCTTATTTTCTGACAACACTTCGCTGTGTTCAACGCTTAGATAAACGGCTCGATTGGCTAGGCCCCTCTGACAAATATTCAATAAATCGGCGTCGTACGAAACGTCCAACGCCCGCATTCGCCTATAACATTCTGGAATAAGGGAAGGTGATTTATTTTCTAAATACGAAGTTATTATGTCTTTCGAAGACGCTTTGTTTTTGTCGGACGGACGATTGGAAGACATTCTATCTCGCGCAGAAGCCTACGCGGAAAGTTGGAAAAAACTTCTTTCGTTCGTCACTTCTGACGAAGATGTCCAACATAGAGAAAATGAAAAAGACGACGAAAACATCCGTCGAACGATAAATCGCCTAAACGTTTTCACCGATGAAAGGACTTCGTGCCAAGTTTGTACCGAATACATATCAATAGGGCGGGCAACGTCGAAGAAAAAGGCTTTCGAAAACGACTATACTCGTTTAAATGAGAACGTTTTCCTTTTACCCTTCACCTCTACTGCCGTATGTTTAACGGCTTCTGAAACGTGCTCTCTATTCGCCCGGTACGCGAAGAGAGGTTTATTCGAGTACCATCGTCTCGATCCGCATCACGTTATCTTTCATTTTTTTGTAAATCGCTGTACGATGTGTCCCTCTAGGGACCATCAATATATAGAAACGGTCTCTCTTTTCGGAGACGTTTTGGCCTTAACGGCGATAGACGCTCAAAAAAGTGTCGAAGACAGCGAAGTGTTCGAAATGGTTAATTCTTTTAGAAATATGAACGGCAAATTCAACGCGGCCAAAAAAGGGTGCGTTATTTTGCAATTACCAAAGGGAAAAATGGGACGGAGAATTTTCGACGACGAAGCGCCTTGCATGAAAGATCGTTTCGCCGATGGCGTTTACACGAAATTATACAGCAGAGCAGGAGGAATAGCGATGTCTCGGCGTGTAAAGAATTCCCATGACGAAAATGCACGTGAATTGGACTCCCGTTCTGAAGAAAGCACGACTACGGACGGGGGAATAAATCGTCGAATTATAAATTTTTGCATCGCCTTTTGCGAACGTTATCCATTTCTAACGCTTACGGGTGATCCGCGGCATAGTTTGAGCGATAATGGACGAGATACATCGCCGCCGACGTGCAGCGAATGTTTACTTTGCAATCTCATGGGTTTCGCTTCTTTTTCGCGGAAATTATCTCTAGTACAAGAAGAATACGATCGGACATCGTCTTTCGGTAATTTGGGTAAACATATCGACTGTTTAAGCTTCGTGTACCATCAATTCGCGACGAAAACGGATATTATCGATAAAAGCGAAGACGAAGACGAAGACGAGGTTCGCGAAATGCTATTTAGAAAAGATTTGGTTTCAACGGATTATTTCATCAAGCATTTCATTACCGATCCTCTTTGCCACATAAACAGGCACATTTTTTCGTGGAAAGATCAGATAATAGCTAAGATGGAAGACGACGACGACGACGACGAAGAAAATTACTACGACGAAGACGACGATTTCGAAAAGAAATATAAATTGACCGCTAACGAAAGACAAACTCTTTCCAAGAAGGAAAATTTTGTGTACAGACCTTGTCTCAACGCTCTTTTGGCGGCGATCATTTACAGATTAGTTCAAAAACATCCGGATGTCTTCTTATCTACCGACAGAAATGGTGGTCAAAAATGTAGAAATAATTCCCCTCAACATTTAAAGGACGTACTACGTAAACACGCTATAGGTCCCATAAATAAAATCGAATCCATTCTCTATTAAGAAATTTTCTGGTAATGATTCGTTTGCATATAGAAAGAAGCAAAAAAAAAAAAAAAAAAAAAAAAAAAAATATTAACACAAAAAATACAAAAAGAGGGAGAGAGAGAGAGAGAGAGTACAAAAAAAGGAGAAGAAAAAAAAAAAAAAAAAATGCCATCGATTCGTGGAATTGGTCGTCGTTGCGATCACGGGCGTGTAGAGAGAAGGACAAACGCTAGAATTAGTCGTCGATTATATCCTTCGAAAAACGTTTTAATCGATATCATGAAAGGTGATATTTGTGCGGATGTAGTTAAGTTAGATTATACAGTTGGCATGTTTGTGGAAAGGGATTTTTCCGAAATAGCCGCTATGGAATACCCTATGGATTTTACGCGACTCTATCGCGCTAGTGGTAATTTGAGAAATGACGAAACAAATAATGCCCTGTGCGTCATTCTGAAACCTCACGGTCCACAAGTTATATATCGAGAATCCTGTTCTTATTTTTCTCACGAATGCGATAACGTCGATCCGGCGGATTTTTTTATGGCTATGAATAGGATCGACGTCGTTCGACGAATATTAGCGGATAACGTCGAATTGGTCGCTGCCGTTCGACGCTTTTTGAGACGGGGAAAGAGGGCGGACGAAGGAGAAACGTCCAGATCGTTAATTTTACAAACTCTCGCAGAAATATATTCTTACCATCCATTCGTCGTATATTACTATTTCCTAATAGTGGAATGCTTAAAAACGTATATTCGAAGAAAAAGGTCCGCGCAGAACAAATGCAACGATGGAGAATTCACTGGCGCTTTTCACAACGCCGTTTCTACGGATACACGCGAGGGAAAAGATTTCTTCGTCGATTTCGAAGGACGTTATTCCGAAATTGACAACGTCACTATTTTTCGCGTATCGACCACGAACGAAATTCACCTCTGTTCTTCTTGCGTAGCCTCTATAATTCGTAACGATGACGTCACGGTCAAAATGCTCGGTGCCGGAGAAATAGAATTATCTTGTCGGACGATTTCGGGGTCGGAATTAGTAATAAATCAAGCTATAGCTAAATGCGACTTTCCAATTCCTACCACCCCTTTTCCCACTATTGTGAACGGGGAAGAAATAATTAAAAAACAGTAACGATGAATTGCACTTTTATATTTATTAAATCGTTAATCGAAAAAACGTATAGAAATATATATATATATATCGGGTGTCTAAAAAATAACGTCTTTTTTTTTTCCTCGTATACGTGGTCCTACGTAAATGCTTTAGCGATGGCAGCGACAGTCTCATCGCACAGTATACAACGGGCAATTCTATCAGGAGAGTTACATCGCCAACACGTCACCAAATGTCGACACGGCATAAATATCACCGATACACCTTCTTTTTTACATACTTTGCATTTCATCTGATCTTCTAACTTCTTATTTTCCTTTATTAGAGAGAGATATTCCAATTCCGATTTCGACGATGAAGAAATGCACGCTTTCGGTAGACTTTTTTCACTAGATGGCTGGTGGGACTGGGATGTGTAGCCGGCTTCTATTTCTACAGCGGCTTTAACGACTTCCTGGTGAAGTACTTTACTTCCGTCCCAATCACAAGCGCTCAAAACTTTGACGCAGGCATTCCGGACCACATCGGTGGAGTATCCGAGAGCTAATAAAGCTTCGCAGCAAGACGCTTTCATCAACGTTTGGATGATGGTGGTGGTGTTTTCCTCGTTTGCTTGTCGGGGGTACTCCGTGTCCACGTTGTCTACGAACTCCTGTCCCATGAGAGACAGAACGTATGAACAATCTCTAAACCATCGAGCGTGTTCGACGATAGGAATATCTCCGGGTAACCAGTTTTTTAATCCGCCATTGCAGCTGAAACACCTGGTACAGTCCGCCATACGGGCGTAGAAAAAACCTGCTTCGGCTAAAAGTCTCGGAGATTGTTTTTTTTCTTTTGGCCACTCGACGAACGAAGCTTCCCTCGACCGAACATTTTCGTATGCGGGATATTTGTTGTGACGCTTGGTGCGATAGTTGCGATTATTCTCTTCACATCTGTTGGTAAAGATGTTTTCTTCATTATGGTTTTCGTTATACGGCGGTAGTCGAGGGTAGTCCGTTTCGACGTTGTCTACGAACTCCTGTCCCATGAGAGACAGAACGTATGAACAATCTCTAAACCATCGAGCGTGTTCGACGATAGGAATATCTCCGGGTACCCAGTTTCTTAATCCGCCATCGCAACTGAAACACTTGGTACAGTCCGTCATACCGCCGTAGAAAAAACCGGCTTCTGCTAAAAGTCTCGCGGGTTGTTCTTTTTCTTTTGACCACTCGACGAACGAATCTTCCCTCGACCGAACATTTACGTATTCGGGATGTTTGGGAGGCTTTCTTCTACCGTTCATTAATCCCTCTGTGTTATTCATGGCTTTTGTTTAAGTTCTGTACGTCTCGCTTCCTTCAATGCGCGAAGCGAACTGATACTCATTGGCGTTACGAATACTCTGTAGTGGTTGCGCAACAACATCGATCACATAACATTCAGTTAAATATAGACGTCGAAACTTTTTTTTTTTTTTTTTTTTTTTTTTTGACTAAATGGGGAAAAATACCGTTAAAACGCCACTTGTCCTGCACACGGGACACTCGTATTTATTGTACTGAGTCAATCCGCACTCGTTGAATCGTACGGTAGGTTGAAATGCCTGAGACAATACGCAGTCTACGCAATAATTGACGTGTCCGCACGCCCTGTTTCCTATCGTCGCTCTGTTTTCTCCCAGACATATAACGCAATTCTCCCTCGTTTTCGGTCCATCCTTTTCACCGTCGTTGTGGAAATTGCTCTTACGACTTCGCCTATCGTCCGTTTGTTTCCAGAATGATCGCGTAGCGGTCAAAAAATCTTTCCCCGTCGCTACTGGGAACGGGTAATTCCTCATAACGTCATCCACGTCCGAAGGAGTGTGCCCGGTTGTGAGTAAGTTCATGTACGTCGCTAGAGATAAATTCGACGGCTTCCGTTTAACGCAATCCGCATTCCCTATCAAATCGATGAATGTCCTCATATCTTCGATGCGTCCGGGATAGCCATTGGCGATGTTCTTTATCTCGTCATAACTTCCGTGATTCGCTTCGAGAAGTTCTCCCAATAAAACATCGCTCATGTTTTTTATAGTATTAGATCGAAGAACACGAACGCTATTGTAGTTTGGACATGGACATCGTCGTCGTCTGCTCGATATTCTTTCATATGCCTGTACAAAATAAAAGAGAGAGAGAGAGACGTTATATAGATTCACAGAATAACGATTCGGGTTAAATTTTTTTTTCTTCTTTCAAAATAACGAAAATACTCACGGCGAATGTAGACGTTCTTTTCGGAAATGTTCGGCCTTGTCTACTCGATTTCGTCATATTTTAAGGATATATTACGTCCTCTTAATAACGCGCTACTCAGAAATAGAATGAAACGTTTGGCTTTCAATTCTTCTATTTATATATCGCATTCGGTAATGATTCGTTTTTCGAGGGGAGGAGGATTCTCTCTTCTTTTTTTTTTTTTTTTTTTTGTAAACAGCGAAAGTACTTACCTTGAAATTAGACGGTCTAGTCGGAAATATTCGGCATCGTCCAATCGATTTCGTCATGTTTCGATGCTACGTTACGTATTTTCTACGCGTTAATCAGATCGTTTCCCGTATTTATATCGCTTTCGCGTCATATAAAAGCTGATATAGCGATATAGAATCATTCGTATTCGGTTATAAAGTAGTAGGAAACCGGTCGCAATGCCTTCTCTTTCGAACGGCTTCTTGAGAGATGAACTCTATTCAGGACTCCAAAAAGGCCTGAGACGAAAAGACGAATATTTGGCTCTATTTTGTGCCGCGTCTCTTGCGAAGACAAATCATTTAACAGCGGAGGTAAGAAATCTCCCAATTTTTTTTTTTTTGTACTAAGAAAGTTATGAAAAATAATACCTCTAATTTCTAGTTAAACGAAGAACAATATTCTTTTTTTTATTTATTATTATTATTATTAATCCATGAAATGACGGATACAATCTTATATTTTTTTTAGAGATATAAAAGTGACGGGATCGATCCCTCTCTCTTCTTTCTTCTCCTTCTTTTGACATCTACCCTTTTTTTTCTTATGACATATCAAATTTCCTTTGTTAAAAGAAAGAGAGAAAGAGAGTGAGAGATAGAGAGGGATCGATCCCGCCACTTTTTAACTCTCTTTTAGAGTCAAAAGGCGGAACGATTTCTGAAACTTTACATTTTCTTTTCTTCCATTCGATTTAGGGATTAGTAGTGCACTTACTCGAAGACATGTACGGAACAGATATCGGAATACTTGACGTCTTATCAGGAATGCTTCGCGGCAAAACTTTCACGGACATCTTGAAGACGGGTACCAATTACGACGACTTGATGAACCTGATGAGAGAATTAGACGGGGTGAGAGGATCGGGCAGTTTACGCAAAATATTCGCGAACCTATACGCAGGATCATTCGGCGTACGTCTATATGCGGGAACACAAGACGTCCGAAAACAGCGGACGCTCATGAACGAGGTGAGCAGGAAAATGAAAAGTTTCGACAACATGGAAAATTGTAATCCTCGTATCCAAACTCTGCTACAGAAATTCGAGCATTTATTTTGTCGAGAGACTCAGGAGAAAAATGATGCGTTCGACGTCGTAAAGTTGATGTTAAAATTCTGTCGATTGTCACGATGTGCCGATTATAATAACATCGTGCACACTTTGTCGTGTTTTTGGCCGTTCGGTGAAGATTTTAGTCGTTTCAGACGAAAAGGAGTTGACGGAGAGGCAGAAATCGATCTTTTGCGGACAATGCGCGTCGAGGACCACGTAGATCTCGAAGACCTCATAGCCGTTCATCTTTCCCTGAAAATGAAGCGAAAAGGCGGTCTGATACAAATTGTCGATCTGAATGCCATAATGCGATACGGATTGGACGCCATGGAGAGGGGCGATTGTTTTTCCACGATGAACTTTCTGCGGCTCTTTCAAACGGCTTTGTACTATACGAAATGCGATATGGCACGTGTCGAATATGTGTTGACGGACTTCGGTCGACAATTCGTGTGCCAACGAAGTCAATGCGATGCGTTAAACGATAGTCCCATTTTGTTAATTTTTTATCTATTGTATCGTGAAATGGATAAATTTTACCAGTACGACGCTCAGAAGCATTTGTACGATGCCAAATCCTTGTGCTGGATGTTGTTGAAGTTATTATGCTTGCTATCCACAAAGGCAAAAGTGAAAGAAGCGTCGACGTTTGCGGTTGGGTTTTTAGAGATGGCTTTATTGTTTCCCGAATACCACCCACCCTTGTTTCCTGACAAAATATTCGTTCTCGTCGATAAGGAAGAAGTTCGCCTTGAAGAATGCGAATGCCTACCCTACACTAGCTTACCCGACTTCGTCAGGGATAAACACACCGTCAGAGGACGGCGACCGAATACGAATATGATTAAAAAGATGAAAACAGCGGGTATCGAAGAGAAAGATGTCAAAGATCTATCTATTTTTTTTTCGTGTCGTCCAAGACGTACGAGACCTTCCAAGTATTCTCTGGCTTATCAACACATGACTCGAGGGATAGCCATGCCCGATGTCTCGACATATCCGGAAAAGGATTTTACGTATTATGGACGGTGTTTCGATCTCGTCACGGGATCCAACTACTACGATACAAACCAGTGTTTTGAAACTTTCGAAATGTCGTCGTATGCAACGAATCTGATGCGCATTGCTCCGCTGGAAGTATTGGCGTCGTTTACACTCCAATCAACGGAATGTAGTATGTTGAGGTATGTCAGAATAAGTCAATGCAATCCCTTCTTCGACGTAAACACGTACCACGAACTATATCCGCAGTGAGGCTAGAATTACTGACGGCAAGGAATTGATGGATGATGCGTTAGTTGTTTTTTTTTTTTGTCCATGTTTTTTTTGTATATCTATTTGTATATTAATGATTGTATATTACAGATATAATAAACAGGGAATGAGTATATGAAGGAACAAATAAAAAATGATGAGTACACAAAAATGTCTTTCCCATTCACTGTCGATGTTGGTTGTTGACGATTTCCTACACGATATTAGTGGAGAAGGTCGAGCGATGAATATGTATTTATCTCGTGTGCACCGAGATGGAGGAAAATGTGCACCTAGTGCCCCGCAATCGCGAACATTTTTCGGAAGAAATCGCGCGCATACTTGTACTTTGTAAAACGTACATAATTTCACGCATTCGCTTATCATGACTACCGATCCCGTTAAAGTAGCCGCATAACCCATGTTCATAATACTGGTACCATTTTTCTTCTCGGTAACGTTATTGTGCACGGATATATAGGACAGATCGTAACATAAACCGTAACTACCACTAACCGGTAGATCACGGCTGTTCATTTTTACATTAACTGTAAAACGTGGCGGAATCGAGCGTATAGTCATAAAGGCGAAAGGTGGTGGAACGGTGGTCGCCATGTCGTCGAAATTAACCGTGCGACTGGTTTTCATTTTTCCGTATTTATTGGTGCCTATCAGTTCTACCTCGTACGTACCATTTGAAACGAAACATTTGTCGTCGAAATAACATATCGAAGACTCGGAATCCCATAGAGGACACGGACATCTCTTGACCGTGTTAGATTTCTCGGAAGTTTTTTCGCACAAACGTTCGCAATGATATTCTAACTTCTTGTACGAATGTTCGTCGAATCCCCCTATGCGGTAATATAATTCCCAAGAACTGTTTTCGTCTTCGTCTTCTTCAACGCCTCGAAATAATTTAATCTGCGCCGAAAACGAACGTCTTTCGTTCATGATGCGTTTGTATTGTATAGATGGTGCCGCTGGTTTTCTTCCGGTGAATACGACGTAATTTTTTATCGTCCAGAAGAAACGAGAATATCGAAATACGCAGGAATATGATTCCTGTCTTTTAGCGGGTCTAATCAAATTCAATTCGACTCTATTATCGTAATATTCGTATCTGGTTTTGTCGATCTCCGATCCGTATTCAGTATCGATGAACAGCAAGTGTTTTACATCGCCCCAATTCTTTTCTTCCGCGTATCCATTCTTCTTTTTCCATTCTTCCCATTTTATCCCCAAGACGTCTGCCAAACTGCACGTTATTTTTCTGCTTTGTCCTTTTTCGAAGACGTAAGTGAAGCAACCCGCTTTATCGTCGTCGCATGTCCGGATACATTGATATGCGGCTATCTCGGAAAGAACGATAAACAACGTTAACGTCTTCATTTGCAAAAGCATTTCGAGTAATGCCGTCGACAAAATCGACGTTCTCTTTTTATATCGGATGATAACCCCGAACTCTTTCTTGCTGCGTTTTCGGCTTCCGTCTCTATTATACGTTGTATTTATAGCGGCCCGATTCCAACCTTTCCGCTAAGTCTATGTAATTAACGCGACGTAAAGCCATTGCGAGTTGACCTACACATACACGGTTCTCTTTTTCTGAGATCCAGATATCGATACACGCGCGTATCTGCTTTCTTAAATTCAGTGGGTATTGACTTGCGACGATATCGATAACTTCGTCGGTTATTTCGAGGGCTCGTATAAACGGTCGCCAGTACCACCCGATATTATTCGCAATAAAATCTGCTTCTTCTTCCAGCATGTTATTGTCGACAAGGATAATGACCTATTCCGTGCTGAGCGGTGCGTTAAACGAACGTTGTCGATTCGTATATCCCTTTATATATATTCGATAAATCCTATTTCCCGGCCAAAAGAATGTCTGCGTAGGATTTATTCTACTAAAAACCAGATGAAACGTGTACAGTAATATGCGTAAAAAATTGTTTTTTTTTCGGGGGAGGGACCCATCTGATTGGTCAGCTTTGGTGACGACACGATTCGTAAATTCTATAAAATGAAATAAATTCTGCTCAACGACTCAATGAACTCACTTCAAACCACGAAGAAGGATGGACGAAAAGGTATGTGAGAAGAGAGTTCCTTCTGATATTGACGGGAAGAAATATGTGAGCGTCAAACTGTATTTTAACGAGGAGGAATTCGTTTCTAAAACTATTTGTGACGAGGACTTGGAGAAGTATGTACGAGAAATGCCAGTCCTCGCCGTGTTGACGAATAGGTGGAACGAAACGGGACAAAACAATTTGGAGATAAAAAGTCTTTTACAGATCGTCCCTACGTTGAGCGGCATCGAAACGAGGGCCATGTTAGATTTAATAGACTGCTTCGTGAATAACGGCGAATGCCAAACGAAACACTGGCTGACAAATTTGGATCGTCTGTTATCCTCTTTTACCTGGTGGGAGAGGTGCGATATGACGAATGTCTTTGCGGGACTAGATTTTTTGTGCGCCGGGTCACTCTGTTATGTCGCGCTCGTAGAATACGCCTTCTTCAAACTGTACGACTGGTGTTTCGAACTAGAAGAGAAATCTTTCGATGCACCTTTTCACGAGGAAATCCAGATCGTGGTGAGGGCTCTGAGAGACGGTTGTACGAAAAGGAAGTTGTTGGTGAATGGATATGTCCCGAATGATGATAAAGATCTGGTGAAATTCATTATGAAAGATATGCCGACCATTCACGCCCTGTGTTATTCGAAATTATGTAATAATTTGAAATTATGTAATAACGAGTCTCTACTGATGCACTCTAGATCACCGCTCTGTAAAGTAGCTTTTCATCTGTGCGAGAAACTATCCAAAATAAATGCGTGTTGCGAAGAAGAAAAAGATGGAGTTACTGAACAACAACACGCAGAGAAATTGAAAGGACGAGATGAAGAAAGTCCAAAAATTACTGAAAAATTAAAAGGACGAGAAGAAGAAAGTCCAGAAATTACTGAACAACGACACGAAGAGAAATTGAAAGAACGAGAAGAAGAAAGTCCAAAAATTACTGAACAACAACACGAAGAGAAATTGAAAGGACCAGAAGAAGAAAGTCCAAAAGATGTATATTTCGAACAATGGGAAGAGGTATGCATTAATTTCGCTAATGTGCAAATCTCGAAATGTTTAGAAAGTTTGCATTTTTCCAAAGAAGTGGCGTACGGAATAAAGTGGCCCGATCTACCTCGTCACTTCGAACCACGAACGTAGATGGCGTCTCGTAAAAGTATTTGTGATGTGCCGAACGAAACTTTCTGCCTGTTGGGGGAAATGCGCTGAGAAGAGGGAATTTGTACGTCGTGAATAATGGGACCATAGAGAAAAAAAAAATCAATAAAAGAATGTGAAATATTATTGCATTTTAATTCATTATTTTATATATTAATCTCTTTTTAGCGTACGAATTCGCTGTCACAGCCGTATAATAATAATGCTGACTCGCAGCACAAGAATTCGATAAGAAAAATGTCGAGTCACACTGGAAATGTAGTAGTAATGTTCCATTTTTTGTCTCCTGGTTGACTGACGTATATCCTATCGGAGTTGTTTTATTCGTTCAGTATTATCTTTTGTCGAAGTGACGTCAGATTTATGAATCATGATAACTGTAAATATTATGCGTTTTTCTCATTTTAAAAGAGGCCGGATTGATCTTTCTTCCCATTAGACGATAGAAACTAGACTAGTCGTGGTGGCTAATTTTATTATTAATATAAGAAAAAAGAGAGAGATAAACTCCGCCATTTTTTTTATAACCGAAAGGAAAAGAAATCTGTCGTTACACGATGGGAGATGATACTTTCTGGATGAACCCGAATCTCACCGAAGAAGAAATAGCGACCATTAGTTTTTGGCCAAATCCACCTATGAACGAAAAAGAGGCAGAACTTTATCGATTAGACGAATACGGATATAATAAACTACATTATGCTCTCTTAAACTTCGACTTGGATTATGACGCTGTGGAATGCATTTTGAAGAATACTTTCCGACCTACTTTCGTCAACTCGCGCAGCGGTGAATTAGGTGAAACGGCGTTACATCTTGCCGTTTTTAGACGTAGACCCGATATCATTCGTCTGTTGATGGTAGCAGGAGCTAATCCGGGAGAAACTGATGTTAAAGGTCGAACTCCTTCACATATCTCTTATGAGAAATGTTATTCGGATTGCGTTTGTGCTCTAACTCAACCGGTAACGAATAACTTTTACAACGGATATAAATTGCCATCCTACAAATTTCTTCCGAGGTCCCGACGGATATTAAAACGGTACAGAGGTGTTTGAGAGGTAAATGGAGAGACTGTAAAAAATTGATATTCCGAGTCAATATGCATTGGTCGCCCTCTCGAATTGACATTGTCAAGCTCTGGTTTACCGAATACAATATCGTCTGTAGTATTAAATGGTTTTTGTGTAATTTCCTTTTATTACAACTAAGCTTTATCTTTTGTCGGCTTAAAATCCATAAGCGGCTGTTGATAGGGTACGAAAGTGGTGTAACGAGTAAATGTTTCCATGAGAAATTAATGGCTACACAAGCGTTGTAAACGACTTAGGGTCGTTGCGAATGTAATGTCTTCTATATCGAATTTACCCGCTAAGCCAGAGTAGCCTATAAAAAAAACCCTCTCATGTGTAGAAAAAGAACGGTACTAGTTGTAACATAATAAGTAGTCCCATTGATTTTCTCCTAAGTGTCGTTAAAATAGTAGCTACCGGAGTAGAAATGTTTCTCCTCCTCTTTCGGTTAGAACTTCTTGTTACCGAAGGTAGTTTTCGAAAACTGAGTAAATTTTTTTTTTCGGTTAGAACTTTTTGTTACTGGAGGTAGCCGAAATGTTCTCTACTTTCCGTTAGAACTTGGAACTACTTGGACATAGGGTTAGGGGTTAGGGTTAGGGGTTAGGGTTAGGGTTAGGGGTTAGGGTTAGGGTTAGGGTTAGGGTTAGGGTTAGGGTTAGGGGTTAGGGTTAGGGTTAGGGTTAGAGGTCTTCTTTTTCTCCTGATGTCGCCGATTTTCACCTGATGTAGCTGAATTGTCCTTCGGGAACAATAATTGACTACGTAGAGAAAACGATCTACACAATTTACCTTATATATATATAAAAAAGAAAAATCTTTAAAGCCCAGTTGAATGCTTCTTGCATTTCAGTTATTTTTTTTTTTATTTTTTCATGAAAAAGACACAAATAATCATCGAGAAATATATTATAACGACAAAACTTAATCAATAACCGTATATATATATATATAGCGATAATAAGGACGAAGAAAAACGAGTCCGTTGGAATTATAGTCCGTTTCGCAGTTTATACAGTACTAGACAAGACGACAGTTAATTAATATCGCGATAATAAGAACGATGAAAGAACGAGTGCGTTGGAATTATAGTCCGTTTGGCAGTTTTATACAGTAGTAGACAGAGGGCGCTTATTAGCATTTATTTTTCTTCAAAGTCCTAATTTTCGCTCGCACTCTGTCAGCTAGTTGCTTCATCGTATACTGTGACATCAGTAATTTTCCCTCTTCGGAACTTCTGAGTAGGAAACGCAGCTCTGTTTCGGATGGAGGTCTCAGGCGACTTATATAACGGTGAGATATATACAGTAATTTTTCGGCGTCACTGGTTTCGAAAGAACGTCTGGAGACCAGCTTCTTTTTCTTTTTCCCCTTCCCATATACCGTCTGCGCATTTGGCGGCGGCGTCGCTGGTATTCGAAACGGCTGGAACCCCTGTGACGATGGCCGTCGCTTAGGTGAGGTCGGCCCATCTTCGACGTTGGTGGAAAGTAACGTAGATTGCACACGTTTCGGTTGAGCTTCTACGTAGCAATACGGTTTTTCTGGTTTCGATAAGGTGTTCTGAATAATAACGTTCTGTCGGGAAGCGTCCGTCTCAGAAGATACCACGCGTCTTTCATAAAGCACTTCGTAACAGTTTGGTGGTGTTGGTGGACAGACATCGCGTCTTATAGCCGCTTCCATCTTTCCCGCTATTTTGGCGCAAGTAGCTTTCCTATTGGGGAGTTGATAATACGATTGTTGTGTTCTCGGCATGTGAGACATTTGATGGGCTAATTGAATGGACAGTTCAGGGTGTCTGTCGTTCATGGACGTGACCATCTTCTTTCGGCACATAGTAGCCGTGATATGTCGCCCGACCGCTACGTCGTATGTAT
>JAVTVY010008675.1:0-47070 GCA_036873755.1 Hanleya hanleyi
CAGGGCTTGTCCTTTAACAGTCTGTTTCCGTGTTTGGCACACAAAGCATCTCTCGACCATCGATCTTCTGTGTCATAGTCGATCAACCCGCCTGTATTCCACGTTAAAAAAGTTGCCAATTGTACACTATTTCCTTTACCGGTGGCCATAACAAATTGTATAGAAGGATCATCCAATTTCAGTCCAAATTAAAGTTCATTTGCGTAATTCAATATAGTTCAAAATCAAAAATGGCGGCTGAACTGGGTGCGTTACAAATTTTTACTCCGAAACGGACCGAAACACATTTTTGATAAAGTTGAATGCGATCAATGTAATATGGTACAATTTATTTAATTAAAAGAAATCAAATTGGTTTTAGATTATAGATAATCATGTATGTGTACGATAGGAAATGTTTTTGACGTAAATTGTCATTTAGAGCAGTATATTGAAAACCACGAGAAATACGGATTCCGGACTAGAGTTCAAGTTAGCATTTTGGATTGACTGCAGGCCACTAAATCTACCACAAACGAAAAAAGAGTTCTCCGTTCACCACGGCATATCGTCGGACTCACAACAACAACAGATATTTTTGTTCTTTTGTACCGTTCTCGGCGTGCGCGATTTATCACGGCCCTGAGAATAAAATCAGGCGCGCTGTGGTGCGCGACCACACTCGCACACCTCAAAAACGAAAGATTGTAAACCTGAAAATGAAATTTGAATTTATCGGTTACCGTACTCACCTGGTTCTGTCAAGATACAAGATACAAGATTTATTTAAACTCAGAATTACAATATAAGACAACGCTAGCTCATAAGAGCTAATATATCTGAGCATTATAATAAAAACAACAGATAACAATAATAATCACTTAAAATGACCTATTGCATTTGTACATAATATTATCACAGCTAGAACAGATCGACATAAAATTGGAATACCTAAGATTTGCAGAAGTTTCAACTGCGCGTAAAACCAAACAAACATATCGACATAAAACTGGATATTTCATATTGATAATATGATCACAGTTAAAACATATCGACATAAAACTAGATATTGCACATTGATAATATGATCACGGTTAAAACATATCGACATAAAACTGGACATTGCATATTGATAATATGATCACAGTTAAAACATATCGACATAAAATTGGAAGGCCTAAGATTTGCAGAAGTTACAGCTGCACGTAAAACCATTCCATGATTTAATTAGTCTGCGAAAGACATTTATATCCACTGTCGTCCTCATATTTTCTGGCAATTCGTTCCAGACTTTGGACCCGAAATCAGTAAAAGAATGGAGACCAGCATTTACTGTTCGACTATGCTGTCTAACAGCTTTGTTACTGTTTCGTAAATTATAATGACTCGGACGTATGCTGATCATATCATTGATGTACTGAGGATTTAGTTTATTTACACATTTAAAAACTTCAGTGGCAATATTTCGAAGTCTGGATAGCTCCAAACTAGGTAAATTTGCTTTTAAAAGAAGATCATCGTAAGAGGAAGTAAAATCCTGAAAAACAAATTTCAGGGCTCTATATTGCACTTTTTCTAATTTCTTCGTATTTGTGGTACCACAGAAGTGCCACACAGCTGGGCAATATCTAAAATTTGACAATATAAAAGATTTATATATCAACAATCTGGTGGCTTGGTCCAGGCTTTTAGCAAACCGTTTCAGCACATTTAGTTGTTTGCTAGCACTTTTGATGACATTTGAGACATGCATATCAAATTTAAGAGTGTTTTCCAGCTGTACACCCAGATGCCTAGCATTTTGGGTGCTGACAACAGTGTTTCCATCAATATCAAGAGTGGTCCCCCCTATATCATTTGAGATCATAACCTGAAATTTATCAGGGTTTGCTTGCATCTGATTGTTTTTACACCAGTTTATTACATTCGAGCTTTCAGATTTAATTTTACATATAACTTCATGTTTATCATGTCCGCTGACTAAAACAGAGTTGTCATCAGCAAAATTGAAAGGTTTGCCCTGGGTCAGACTCGAAAAGATATTTCCTTTGTACTGGCATCCATCCTTGCAACCTCATCTTGACAAGCATTTCTTTCCATTTATAGCAGTAATACTAGAATATATTTGCACAAAATTTCTCGCCCATGTCGAAGTTGTATAATATTGTATAACAGCAGTTTCCGGTCCATTTCCGCTGCATTGGAAACAGAGCGGAAACTGACATCAGTTTTTATCCAGTTTCCATGTACCGGAATCTGGGCGGAAACCTAGGTCAGTTTCTGATCTGTTTCTGCTCAAGCGGAAACCGGCTGGAAACTTGAATAGCAGTTTCCAGTCTATTTCCGCTGGATTGGAAACATGGGGGAAACTCGCATTGGTTTCCGAGCTGTTTCTGCTCGAGCGGAAACAGGTCTGAAACTCCAGCACCAGTTTTCAGTCCATTTCCAATGCATTGGAAACAGAGCGGAAACTAACATCAGTTTCCCACCCGTTTCTGCTGAAGCGTAATCTGGGCGGAAATTTAAGGACAGCTTTCCGTCCAGTCTCCGTGCACCAGAATCTTAGCGGAAACCTATGTCAGTTTCCGACCTGTTTCTGCGCAACCGGAAACAGGCTAGAAACTTGATAGCAGTTTCCGGTCCATTTCCGCTTCATTTCCGATGCATTGGAAACAGAGCGGAAACTAACATTAGTTTCCCACCCGTTTCCGCTGAAGCGTAATCTGGGCGGAAACCTATGTCAGTTTCCGACCTGTTTCTGCGCAACCGGAAACAGGCTAGAAACTTGATAGCAGTTTCCGGTCCATTTCCGATGCATTGGAAACAGAGCGGAAACTAACATCAGTTTCCCACCCGTTTCCGGTGAAGCGTAATTTGGGCGGAAACTTAACAACAGGTTTCTGTCCAGTTTCCGTGAACCGGATTCTTGGCGGAAACAAAAACACCTGTTTCCACTGGTTTCCGCATCACGGAAACAGGCTGGAAATGGGGTGTTACAGTTTCCAACTGGTTTCCGCCAAGAATCCGCATTTTTGGAAACCAGTACATTTCACCCAGTGACTGTAGCACCAACCACAATAATCCAGTTGACTGGGCACAAAAATGTTGCTTCCCTGAATAACTATGCCGTAGCGTCACATGAACAGCAGGAGGAAATGAGTAATATCCTGCCTTACAAAGAATCGAGTGTCACAAACACCTGCTGCCGAAGGCAGGGCACCGACTTCACCATGTTCACCCGTGGCGAAAGTATCTGTTCAGGGAGACCAGTTCGCTGCAGCACAACTCAGACCGTACATTCCAACTTCATGTAATTTCCCCACTGTCAGTACATCCAGCAGCTATGTTGAAAAACACCAAAGTGCGACTGCCGGAGTATTTCATGGTGCAACGTTTAACAATACAATACTATACAATACAATATGTTTATTGCACGACTCGTAAAATGGTACAAGTATGGCAAACAAAACAATATAATTACTATGGTACTTTAGCAACGTAGTAATTATTAGTTAGTATGGTTTGAACCAACAGTGTGGGTTAGTAGTAATTCTAGGACATAACATAGAAGTTACCAGTGTGTTGATGTATAAACTCTAATTAAGAAGTGTCCAGCCGGTTTTTTGATGGAGGGTTAAGGTTGAGCCGTGACTGGTACATTTGGTGTACCAGTCTTCCTATTTTTGAAGCATTGTCTCTGTGGGGATTTAGTATAGATTTAACTTTTATAATTTCCGGATGGGGTGGGGAGTCGGTCCGTGTAACCTTGCACAGTTCAATTTTCGTTTTTCGTTTTTGCTTTCTCAAAATAAAAAATTGAAATTTGACCGTCAATTTTCAATTTTCGTTTTTTGTTTCTGTAATCTCAAAATCAAAAATTGAAATTTGACCGTCAATTTTCAATTTTCGTTTTTTGTTTTCGTGATCTTAAAATCAAAAATTGAAATTTGACCGTCAATTTTCAATTTTTGATTCTGGGATTACAAAAACAAAAACGAAAATTGATATTTGACAGTCAATTTTCAATTTTCGTTTTTCGTTTTGCTTCACGCAAAAATGAAAATCAAATATTGAAAATTGCCTCGACTTGTCCGTTTTTCGTTTTTTGATTTTAACTTTGACGTATCTATGTTAAGTTCGCATGTGGACGGGTTATCATGTCACTTCCGGTACGACGAGTAGAATAGAAAACGCAAATCGTGTCGTATAAGAGGTGTGGAGCGTGAGAGGCATGTGGCCCACCAGGCCATCCTCGGGAGCCAGTGTATTGATCGATTTGTTAGGGTATCTATACATTGCCTTGGTTGGTTGCACACGGTAGTTCTGGATAAAAAATAAGATCAAGGGGTATCCTCTAAATCAAACCAATTATTGAACAGGTTCGGCTAGCTCATTACTCCAATTCACTAGCTGGACGGTTTGAGATGTGACATAGCTGGCATAACTTTGATGTCAGGCTGAAATCGACATCGAGAGTCAAGGCAAAAACCGCCGGCTTGGGATACCGACATGCTAATTCAGAATAACCTCGGGGGATGAAATGTTCGAGATTGAGGCAACGACTCAAGAACTCACTCGAATCACCAAAAATGTCCAGGTAAACCCTGTGCGGGGATAGCCTATAGTATTGGACCCTTCTACGGAGGGCCAGTGATAGGCTGATGCAGCAACAACATTTTCCCAGTTATACGCCAGATTTTGAAATCGAAAACGATGCCGCGCTATGTCATCTGTCAACTGAGACACGTGGTTGTGTATGAAGATTGGGGTGGCTCCTATAAATAGTGATCCAATGAAAATGCTCGTCTTAGTTTAAAATGGCGGAGTCGAATGACCAATCTCCGAAGGGGAGACAGCTGGAACAGTACACTATCACTGTCTGTTAATATCTTGAATTAACAGAGTACTACAGTCTATGTGCGGGGATTCACGATTTACCTGGACTTGTGAAGATGCACCAGACAGATCTGGATATGTGGCATCCCGCTGTTCTCAATGGTTATTGGCCTTGAGGCCTGAGCCAATCAGAACGCAGTCTTAGATTTTCTCATTTCTAAAAATAGATGTTTAGAGCGCTACAAAAGAGAACAACATTCATGCAGACAACCGCTATTTGCTATTGATTTGAAATATAGTATTTATAAAGATACCAACAAAGATTTAATACCAATAAGAGTAAGCATGCGGCCCGTAAACCACCATTTCAAACAAGCCCACAATCGCCACGTTTGATGTCAGACGTCTGAATGCTTCAACGCTTCAGGTCCAATCTTCATTCTCTATTTTTGGGACCTGGATCGTTGGAGCGTTCAGATGCTCGCCAACGTTCAGCGTCAAAAACGCTTCAACGCAAGTGTGGGTGTCAAACGCTTCAACGCATCGACGTGGGAAGTTCCCTTGGGGGTTATGATTAGGTATCTTCATTTTATCCAGCCAATTTCTACGTTCCCACTTCGAACCTGGCTTGATTTATCTGACCCCTTCAGTGTTCAAAATCCAAGGTGTAAATTTCACCTACTAACGATAGAAGAACCAATCAGAACGTACACATCGATTGCGAATGAAGTCACGTTGAGTGACATCATCCTCTATTAGCGGCGTCTTTCCTCCTAATAAGGTGCCCACTAATTAGGTCAGCCAATCAATAACGCTCTTGTGCGACCCATTTCGAATTTCAAATGTTTTCGAGGTCAGTGACGTCTCGTGTCTATTTATAAGTTATTTGAACATTGAAGGGGTCTAGATATATCAAGGGAAGTTCGAAGTGGGAACGTAGAAATTGGCTAGATAAAATGAAGATGTTATTAGGGTACCCATGTATTTATTATACTACCCTACTTTAATGAAACTCCCATGTGTATCAACCCCGTTGTTCTCCATATAATGCTTCACACCTGCTGCACGATTGCCTACTCGCTTCTGCACATGCGCAGTTGGCCCATTATATTCTAGCTCGAATGCCTGGCTCCAGGGATCTATAGTGTAGTGAAACTCCCACATCTTTCCCCCTACTGTTTTTCCATATTATGCTCCACACCTGCCTAAATAATCCGATTTGCGCTTTCCATACTACTCCGCGAAACGAAAGTAACATCATAAGTCTTGCGCGTGCGCAGTTAACATTGACGAGTCAAAGTTAAAATCAAAAAACGAAAAACGGACAAGTCGAGGCAATTTTCAATATTTGATTTTCATTTTTGCGCGAAGTAAAACGAAAAACGAAAATTGAAAATTGAATGTCAAATTTCAATTTTTGATTTTGAGAAACCGAAAACGAAAAACGAAAATTGAAAATTGACGGTCAAATTTCAATTTTTGATTTTGAGAAACCAAAAACAAAAAAACGAAAATTGAATTGTGCAAGGTTACACGGACCGGAGTCGGTTACTGTGGATAATTTGGTTTATATAATCTCTGTGTTTGTTATGTCGAGGACAGTATAGCAAGAAGTGTACTTCATCTTCTACTACATTTTGGGTACAGTAGCGACAGATCCGGTCACATCTTGGGGTGTTTTTTTACCTACCGGTCTCTATTTCGAGTTTGTGACAGCTGATTCGTAGTTTTGTTATTGTTCGTCTATGATCCGGGTTTTGTATATTTTCTAGGTAATCCTGCAATTTGTATTCTTCATATATGGTTGAGAGGAGAGTCAGTTTACCAGATTGCGTGTGCTCTTGAACTCTTTGGAGGAAATAGTTTTTGTAGTCTTGCTCCAGCTGCAATTTTATTTGATTGTAGTACCTATTCTTCTGAAACTTAGTCATGTTTTTTATATCACCAGTTGCCAAGTTCGCCGCATTCTTGAACTTGGCAACTGTTGTTTTCCAGTTCTGGTTACCAGAGGCATAAGCATCTTTAAGAAGTTTATTTTGTGTGTTTTGGAGTCGGTCGTCGTATTTCAGAGTAGCCACGAGGATGTCGAAGTGAAGGGGAAAAAGTCCAAGTTCTGCTCGGCATGCAAGGGAATGTGCCCGACGAGAAGTTCCGAGGGCCATTTTACAAAATTTTAGTTGAATTTGTTCTGAATGTGTTTTATTTAGTTTTTCAATGCTAATCCAGAAATTTTGTGTGTTCTTGAGCAGTTTTTCCTCTAATCCCCATATTTCACAGTTATATAATAGAATAGGCTTAATTAAGGTCTGGAAGAGTTTAACTTGGATGTTTATTGGGAGTTCACTATTATTAGATACTTTCCGTATTTTATATAATGCCTTCTGAGCTCTTTGCTTCAAGTCAAGTGCAGTGTCTATGAACTGGCCTTTGTCGTTCAAAGTAGTCCCCAGGTATCGGTAGGATTGAACTATTTGTAGTGTTGTATCACCTATATGAAAAACAGGAGATGAGTTCTTCTTCCGTTTTCGCTGTTGTAGAATCATTACTTAACAATTGCACCCTGAATATCAGCTTGTGTCCTCCCGATCGGCCTTCTGATAGTGGTAACTCTGTGGTTTGAACAGTAATTTAGTTCTCCAATTAAACTGTATATTAAATGTAAAGTTGAATTGTTCGCTGGAGATGAAACGCGTCTTCATACCGTTCGTGTGCACTCTCAGCATCTCTGTCTAGACTGGCCTATATACACACATTTTCCCACGCACTTTTCAAAGCTGCTCCAGTTATTTTCGTACCCCATTCCCGTTGGACTGAGGGGGTCAGTGTTCTTGTTTCACGAGTTTGTTTCTTGTTAACTTCCACAGCTAGAGATAATATCATACGTGAGTGAATATCGCAAACATTGCAAATAATGAATATTAAAATATTATTCGAAATTAACTGATTTATTCTCTGATATCCTGACCCAGTTTCGGTAAGTCACTGGAAAACAGGTACGCCTGTGTACTCCGTTTATTTTTAGCACTCCTCCTCGCGCGCGCATTGATTCAAAACTGCATAATGAACCTTGTTACACAATTGAGCTGCCTCAAAATAGTTCGTTAATTTACCACGCTTTTAAGAGAGGAGAGCAACATATAAGTAAAGTATATGATAAATATATCATCATGACACTGTGTTGTTCTCGCACTTTGTATCAGCTCTCGTTCTCGGAGTCTGATCGCCGCATCGACCTCGACCTGCGGTCTCGGTCGATACGGCGATCAGACTCCGAGAACTCGAGCTGATACAAAGTGCGAGAACAACACAGTGTCATGATAATATATATTTATCACCCGCCCTGTGAAATGGATTCTCCCGAGCGAACACCTGTGCGTGTCAAGATCACGGGTGTAGATTTCATACGTAACACATTCTTAACCGTGCTAAATCGTGTAATAATTGCACGGTTATCAGTGTGTAATAGGTGTAAGTGTTATAGAATTGTCAGTTTTCACTCAGATCTATAATATTGAAGCATCATGATCAGAGTAGCCGACTCATACAGTTTTTGAGTGATCGGCTGCTGTCAGCATGAGTGTCATCTTTGAAAAGGTGAAATGCGAACTGTGTGTGAGGGTTTTACCATCAGGCCAAACAAGAAAATTATCTTCTTCACAATTTAATTTGGCTCAGGGTGGATGTGCGGATGATATAGACATAAAGCTATAGATTTGCCCACTATGTAGCGGGCCGTGCGACAGATCTGCTCGAGGAAACAGTGAACCAGCAACAATCAATGCTACGCCTCAGGCTCACACAGCACAGACTCACACGACATAGATGTACCCCTGGACTGCGTTCTTCTTCCCTTTGCAATGGTTTGCAAAAAGAGGCGTAAAACATGAAGTTTGTTCCACCTGAGGTCCGATTGGATATGTTTATTTGACAGGCGATTCTCGTGCCAACATTGACGAGAGCAGTTTAAAGAATCAAAATGAAACGAAATTGTCAGATAAATGACGAGGACAAACTGATTAAAATACTAGACTGAAAAAAACATATTTAAAGTTATGTTGTGTGTGAAACGATAAATTCGTTTGGAGCGGCCTCACCTCGAAACCGGTGGCTTTTATATCTGGACATGGGGATTCCGCCGTTTTGTGCAGCGTCACAGAGCTTCCACATAATAGACCTTTTCACAGAGCTCGGCAAATTCCGTGTAGCGTAGCGACGACACAAGTCACATGGCGCAAGACCATGTGATCTCTGGTAACCAAACGAAATCTGGAAGCAGATCGAGCGCCATTTTTTCATCGCTAATCATTCACTGCCACAAAATGGGGTTGTCCGGTAAATCATCAAAATAATTATACTCACTAAAATGATAACTTCCTTTCCCTAATAAACTAGTTTTCTTCGAGTGCACCCCATATTTGTGAAAAAAGATAATGTTTCAGTCATATTATAATATATTTCGATTTAAGTATAGAGATCTATTTCACGTTGGGCACTTCCGGTTGTGGCAGCGGTGTTTTTGAGGGTGCGCTGGGAAGGAAAAATGGCGGCCTCAACCACGCTAGCAACATTCGTCGATTTTCTGGACATGAAGAAGGCTTGTTCCTCATTCCATCCAGCGTTTTAACATAACAAACTGGGATTCTTCGTAGGCAGCCTATAAAATTTGAGCCCATCCCCCTCACTCTTACGACTTTTGCAACCCTTGACAACGCAAACATTCGGCATTTTAGCAAAACGGGTACTCTTCCTGCTATTTGATGATTTTACCTTCACACCTACTAGCCAGTATAATACAATAATGCGGTGTGTTGTAATGGGATAAAGGGAACTACCATTGCGTAGAAGCTACATTATCCCCACTCTTATATCAAATACACCAAAATTTACTATGTGCACCTCCATAACTTCAGTTGTCCACTCATAAGAGCTCTTCAGTGTGGAGGTAATAAATCGTAAACAGTGGGAACAAGATTCCCCATTTTGCCGACAGACTTCAGAATCATCCGGGTTATTTTGCTTCCAGAATCCGAGCATTCCATTGGTCAGACGATCTATGAACTCGTGAGCTTCCGTCAATACAATTTTAGCTTCGGATTTATTCGCATACTTTCGGTTTAAAATGGTCTGTAGAGGCTTGACAATAGGCGGTCAGCACTTCACGGCCCTCCGAGTGAGACATGAGGGGAGCTAGTCGGTTTACGTTTGTGTCCGATGTCAGTATTTTGCAAAAGGCCAGCCAAATACATGGCACGGTTATGGTAAAATATCTTCGTGGGCGAAAGAAAGGCCTTGGTCGTTTGCCAGCTTTATGTCAATTAAGTAGACCGTATAGAACGGCTGTTCGAGTTTAATTTGATATAAAGTGCAGCCAAAGCTGACACACGACTGAGTCCAACATTTTCAGCCACAAACGGATATAACTACTACCATACCAAACACCTGACTGACATTTTCTAAAACTACTCTAATAACACCACGCATGTCAGCTCGATGTCGTATATACCAGTTCTCTAATAACACGCTAGCTCGATGTGGTGGATACATACGAAAGCCGAGAGATTTTGACTTCCGACTTCCGACTTCAGACTTAGGATTTTTTTTCTTTCATAATGCATTACGTTTTAAATTATGAAACATGGAATAACACAATACCATTATTATGGCATCGTGTGCTTGAAAAGCTGATTGCATGTAGTTTTAATAATCAGATAACCACTGAAGTTTATTATTTTGATTTTGACTTCCGACTTCTGACTTCAGACTTCAGACTTCCGACCTCCGACTTCTGACTTCCGACTTCTGACTTCCGACTTCCGACTTCTGACTTCCGATTTCAGAGTTTTGGACATTCATTGACCCCTTGCAACTTTATCTTTACATATATGATAATAATACCTATAATTCTGTCTGTGACTTTGTGCTTTGGTCTTTCTGATTATAGTATTGGCAATTTAAAATGGAACCCCAGCGTTCTAGGTCCAGTTTTAGGCCACGGTTACAGAGACATTAGGTTTGAAGTTTAAATCTGTTAATGATGTAATTTATTGCAAATGGTATTTGGTAAGTCACCAAATGAACTCAAGATAATGGCTAGATTATAATGGAATTGTCACAAAGCTATAAGTCTAATGTCTTTCTTTGTAATATTGCTTATTTACTACGGAAGCGTATTAGTGCCAGTGTGAAATTTGTTTTTTCCGAGATTTATCTCCTAATTAGGACATAATATCTCATAATTAGGAGAAAATTGTCTCCTAATTAGGACTTATTATCTCCTAATTAGGACTTATTATCTCCTAATTAGGAGATAATTATCTCCTAATTAGGTGATAATTATCTCCTAATTAGGACATATTATCTCCTAATTAGGACTTAATATCTCCTAATTAGGAGATAATTATCTCCTAATTAGGACATATTATCTCCTAATTAGGAGAAAATTATCTCCTAATTAGGAGATAATTGTGATCGGTTGTTGCCCCATTTATCAGCTATATCGTGAGTAGTATGCAAAGCACCGTAACCCTCAACTTGACCTTTGACCAAACCACTTTTAGTCGGGAGGGGTGCAAGGTTGTTATGCAAAGAATGGTTTACCCCAATGGAAAGGTCAAGGCCGCTATAGTTCCGGCAAAGGTCACTTCCGGTCACGTGACCACAAGTGACGTCTGAGGATGTATTCCTCCGGGGTGATGCGGCCATGTCCGACGGTGATGCGGTCATGTTCGTGGAGAAGCCTCCGCGTACAGAAAGTTGTCCCTTGTCAACGAGATTTCAATACGCTGGTGGTCGATTCCCTTGCGTCATAATACCATGCAACAGATGAGAAAACAACAAGGATGACAGGTCAATCATTTGATTTCCCCCCCCCCCCCAGTACATCATACCCATCCTGGGTGAACCGCGTTGGGTATGTTTACACTTCAAGTAGGCTCTTGTCCAATCAGAAGCCTTCCTTTGAGAAAGTTCAATCTTCTTTCGGTGTGACCTAAGCATTGCCAGGCAGGCCAGGATACCGTTCAGGCAGCATGTCCTGAAACAGTTGTTTGCGCATTCTGATCGCATTTTCCAGAGCCTCGGTGGGTGGTAACCCCATATACTCTTCCAAGTGACGCTTGGTCTTCACGATGGACCTGTGCGTGGGGTCGCCATTCAGCTCGAGGATGGGGCAGTCGGGAGCTCGAAGCCCCCGCATTCACTCACTCGCTCACTCACTCACTAGCGTTAGAGCGTCACTGCGTTTAGGGCATCACTGCCTTAAGACGAGCGTTGGGCATGCCTCACTCCCGGAGCTCCGGAGTCTGAGCTTGGAGCTCTTGGAGCTCTTGGAGCTCGGAAATGACGTCATCGTACGCATGCGCGCACACACACATGTGGTGCACATTGTATCCTATAGCCCATAGATAATTATCCCTTAATTAGGAGATAATTTTCATCTAATTAGGAGATATTAAGTCCTAATTAGGAGATAATAAGTCCTAATTAGGAGATAATTATCACCTAATTAGGAGATACTAAGTCCTAATTAGGAGATATTAAGTCCTAATTAGGAGATAATAAGTCCTAATTAGGAGATAATTACCACCTAATTAGGAGATAATAAGTCCTAATTAGGAGATAATTTGTCCTAATTAGGAGATAATAGTCCTAATTAGGAGATATTAAGTCCTAATTAGAAGATAATAAGTCCTAATTAGGAGATAATTATCACCTAATTAGGAGATAAGTCCTAACTAGGAGATAATAAGTCCTAATTAGGAGATAATAAGTCCTAATTAGGAGATAATTTTCTCCTAATTCGGAGATAATTTTCTCCTAATTAGGAGATAATAAGTCCTAATTAGGAGATAAATCACGGAATTTTTTTTTCACACTGGCACTAATACGCTTCCGTAATTTACAGCATCATGAAAACTAGTTCTAAAAAGTATTTATAGAAATACGGTTCTCATGACATATTAACAGATTATAAAGGGCTTTATTTTGGAAACTGCACGGGTTAACAAATACGAAGTAACAAAGGAGTACTCACGCGATTAATATGCGATTTATTAAAAATTCATTTCAGCTAACACACACCTCCTTACACAAGTTAATGGATTGCAAAGGTATCAGAATCTTAAATTTTCCTATGTCTATCTAATCAACTCACCAATAGCTTATTTCCATATCAAATTTTTACCAGAAAAGTTCCTCAATTCAGAAAGCTTCCCATCAACCAAGAGAAATGTTTTCATGCAAAAAAATGTAAAAGAACAATGTGGCAATTTTCAGAAAAATATGGCAACAACATACTCCCCCACAGAAGTTTTAATTTTCCATTTGAGCTCCCCTTTAAGTAATCAAAATTATCAAGACTATTCAAGGTTTGGAGAAGCCAGATGAGGGAACTATAAAATCCTGTGATACAAATATATATTTATATTATTTATTCATATATTTGGAAGTAATGGCACAATCTTATTATAAGTTTGGGCTTGGCATAGTTAGTCTTAGTTTTTCTTGTGTCATAGCATCTAGGAAGTCAGAAAATCGTACATAATATTTGAATAATCGATAAATATAATGACATTCCCTTGTCGCATTGATGCGTAAATTATCATACTATATTATTCGATAATGTTTTGGAAATAATTATGATCATTTGAATAGAATTGTGCAAATATTTTATGTAATGAGTCGCATTCATCTGGGCATATTACGTTACCGCATTTTTTTTAATTTGCTCCCACTGGAGAGGTCCCAAAAAGCCCAGGCCAGATAGGGTTAACCCAGAATATATTTTAATCGATGATAACTGATACATTTTCGACCTGAATTTGCCAAAATTATCATAAATGTATAAGCTTATTGGTTCTTTATTGTATTTGATGTGGACTTGTCGCCGCCACTGGGACAAGACAGCATTGCCCAACGATTAATGTGGAAAGGGCGCATTAAATGTCATTATTCGTAATGTATCAAATTGTGCAATTATATTATGTAATTGAGGCACCTTTGACTTGTAACATAAGGCATTTCGATTTACATTAGAAGTTATATAACTCCAGATAAACTTCAATGGTTATCTGATTATTAGAAGTACAGGCAATCAGCTTTTCAAGCACAAGATGTCATAATAATGGTATTCTGTTATTCCATGTTTCATAATTTAAGCTGTAATGCATTATAAAGCAAAAAAAAAATCCTAACTCTGAAGTCAGAAGTCTGATGTCTGAAGTCAGAAGTCAGAAGTCGGAAGTCAAAAAGTAAAACTCTGAAGAACCCTCTCGGCTTTCGTAGATACCAGCACTCTAATAAGACCACACGTAATAATCCGATGTCGTACGTATTGGTATTCAACTAAGAATTGATACTGTATCTGTCAGGAAAGATAGCAAATGTGGAAATAAATGGACGCACTTTACCAAGCCCATGGCAAAACAAATAATCACCCATCAATGATCTGCTTATCGCCAATATTAGTAATTAATAGCTCGTGAAATGGTTCGGAAAGCCTATCAATTGCTGGTTCTAAAAATTTCAGATTTGGTGATAAACACAATGTGTGACATACTTATAATACAATAGGAACGTTGCGCGTAGGATCTTTTCCGCAGCATATCATTGCGTGTGTCTAATTCCAGTTGACCCGGAATTATTCAGATTTCCATGGCGTTCATAAGAACCTCATAATCAAACTTTGATTGGAACATTTTATATTCTGGGAATGCCCAGAAAATTCATTTCGATGGAAGAATACTTGTCATATAAGGACATGCTGTCTTGCTGGAATCATTCAAGTATATTCACTGCTTATCTATAGAAATGAAATGAATTTTTTCCATTTACATTATATTTGCTGATAGGGTCATGCTCGCAAATTCGTCAAGCGGAAATGTGGAAACAAATGGACGCACTCCTGGTGTAGGTCATTGGCAATAATAAATCAATCAATGATCCATCAATGATGTGCTTATCGCCGGAAGTATTAACTAATAGTTCCTGAAATATTTACATAGGGAAGCATAGTGTCTAATCAAATATAACCATGAAATGCTTCATTAATCGTCCGATGAATTCCCGATCAGATTCAACTCATTACTCATCTACTTATTAACGGAAGGATTTATGTTCGAAGATCAAAGAGCAAAGCATTTTGTTCTCTTTCGCTACCATTGACCTTCAGGGAGATATGAATGATGCTTCTAGGATTAGCTTCTTTTATTTATACGAATGTTCTCGGTGGACAACTACAGCCCGTTCTTCTCTATTTTATACAGATAGCATCCGGTGAAGACTGCTCCTCTATTCGGAGATTCCACAACTCACCACACAAAATGTTTACTTTATCAACTGCATCTAAGACACTGGGATCAACTCAATTGGATGAAAACGCTTCCACGGTGAATTCACAAGACCTCAGTACAGATTTCATGTTTGGCATCACTTTTGATTCGAAGTCAACGGGAAGAACTTGGGACACAGCTACGGATGGACCAGACCTCAATGAGTCCTTCTTCGGATTGAATTCAACAAATGAAACCAATACGGTTAGTGGGGTCGACAACAAAACCGCCACGGTAATAGTCAGCTTTGTTTCCGTTGTGGCCGCGGCTACTGTATTGGGTAACGTATCCATTATATTATGTATTGCCAGGAACCGTAACATGCTGACGATCTATAACATCTACGCCGCGTCCCTGGCTTGTGCCGATCTGTTGGTGGGGATCGTGGTCATGTCCTCAATGTCCGTCTACACTTACCACGGCTACTGGCCGCTAGGGGACGACTTCTGTACTATATGGGTTGTGTTCGATTTCACCTGCTGTACCGTATCGATGCTACATCTAGATGCTATAGCCTTCGACCGCTACAAATCCGTGACATCTCCATTGCTGTATCGCACAACGTTCACAAAGTCGAGAGCTATGAAGATTTCTGTCGCAATGTGGTTGCTGGGTTTCGCACTCTGGGTTCCGCCCGTTCTCTGGTTCCGTATCAATGAAAAGACGCAGGGAATTCTGGTGGCGGGTGATTGTTACTTCATCCCCGACAAATACTACATCCTCGCCCAGGTTAGCGCTGCCTACTACACACCCATAGTGTTCATGGTTGTGGTCTATCTGTTACTGTTTTGTGCTCTCCACAAGAGAAAGCTGAACACTGCAGCAAGAGAGAAGAAAGCCAAAGAGGTTTATTCTATTAGTAGCTCCAGCGCGAGCGGCCATATTAACGACGCTTATGTCACTAGCACAGACGATACAGGTGAGCAGGCTATGGGAGATCCTCGTGAACCGGCTTCCTTCGTCACCATTGCCGCTACTGAAACTGCAAGCAGCACAGATTCTCCCCCATCAGGGATCATTGAGAAAACAAGATCAGCAACGACGAAAGATCCGTGGAGACAAAGGCCAAAAACACACAGGAAAGATTCGGAAAAGGCCAAGATAACCGCACAGAATAGGCGTTGTATTACAACATTGGGAGCCATTATAATTGTGTTCCTAATATGCTGGTTGCCCTTCGTTTCCTTCTGGCCAATTGCCGCTTTCTGTGAAACCTGTATTCCTGCAGAAATGTACGAGGGATCCTATTGGATGGCGTACGCCAACTCATTCGTCAACCCTTACATATATTTTCTGTTGAACAGAGACTTTCGTGCGGCCTTCGTGAATTTGTTCAGACGTAAGGGAAGGCGTGATTCACTTCAGACAATCTCCAATATGAGTACCATATCAGGAGCTGAAGGCAAACGTATCTCTCGGGCATAATGCCACATAGTCCTATTCATTGATCCAACTTTCAGCCCAATGTACATAGATTAGGAAGGATGGCCAAAAGAATCATATATTGTTGGACGCATTGTGCAATATCGGATGTATTTAGTTAAAAGTTTGGACAGGTTATATATAGTTAGATTGTTAAAGGCATTCGTTACATAGAGTATGGTATTTGAATGACACTTGGTATACCTTTTGGGTTTGAAGTTATAAGGTTCAATATATGCCGTATGCTAAGCCAGATTTTTTTGTTTAGGCTATAGAGTCGTTAATGTCGTTAATTCGCTGTGATCATGTCAATAGTACTGAACTAAATTCTAGAAAACAACCTGAAATTTCACTTTAGCAGCACTGATTTACACTTTGTTAGTGTTTAGTTACAATTGGATGTTGCGGCCATTGGAGTTATCCCTCCTCATAGCTGAACACCGCCCATCATATCATGACTTATGATAACATTGCAATCCCCTAACCTGTGTAATCAGTGACAACATTCTTACCGGATCATGTCCAATTGGAAGATTCTGTTCACAACCAACTGACGATGCCATATTTAAAGCTCACCGAACCAGTTCCACGCCTTTCCCTCAATATGAAATCAGACCAGTTCGTGGGATAGTCACAGTCTATATATAGAAATCATACATAGAAGAATATGGCATCATGCACGGTTGAATATGGCGGATTATATACTGACAAATTACTTCAAATACACAGACATACATCTGTGATATAGAACTTGAAAACGATAAAAAGTCCGTAATATTAATAGTGCGCCTAAAATACAAAATGACAGTACACAACTCAGAGAACACAAGCCATCCTGTTCAACAAGCCCAGAGCAATAACGAAATTTTCACGGCTATGCGCTCGGTGAACTTGATGGCTACGATGCAAGCTATACTCTTCCTACTTGAAATCTTAGAATACTTCATTGTTGACCATTTTTATCTCATAAATATCTGACAGGGAATTTGGAATTATTTTTGAGACATTAATTTATTGCTTTAATCGAATCGGCCATTTTCAACGGGTCACAAGTTTCTCCCGCATAAAATTGCGACATGTATCTTCTATGAAACTGGTCAATTTGGACTGTGACAGTCCTAGTCCTAGGCGTAGAATCAAGGAACGCGTTGAACAGAACATTGCACATATGGCGTCGTGAGGTGAGAGTGAACACAATCTCCCCTTTGTAAATGATCCGAGCGGCATTTTGTCATTGATTACACAGGTGAAAGGAATTGCAATATAACTTTGAATTCACTTAGTGGTGTTACGTTTAGGCTTCTCTTTAGAAAAGATGTAACACAAGCCAGTTTTGTATAATACAAGTCTGTTGTCCACTGCAAGTGTTGGTATAGGTTTAAATCCCCAGCTAGGGCGAATAGGTCAGCCCAGATGACCCAGTTGAAATCACTCTACAAGTCTTGAAAAACCTTTTTTCTGAAATAGTTTATTTGTAATGTAAAATTTAGGTTCTCTGTCATTGGTATCTCTGAAAGTTGGCTAGAAGCCATTATCTCTCATTTCTTTGACATTCCAGGATATAGACCTTTTATATCGTGCAGAAGAAAGAGAAAAGGTGCTGGTCTGGTCCTTTACGTTAACGACAATATCAATAAATGTACCGTTCGCGACGACTGGACATACATGGACAACAACGGCGAATATGAATCTCTGTTTGTAGATATAGAAGTCAACTCAGCACTCTTTATAGTTGGAATTATTTGTCGCCCCTAATAGAAAATTTATCACTTATGCTCAAAAGATCAAAAGTGAAAAGAAAAATTGTGCCATCATGGGTGATGATCATTCGGAATTATCATCCGAAATTCTGCTCACTGATATCACGGATCACTTTCCTATGTTTTAAATCAATGTATCCCAGCCACGAGAACCCCAGAAGGTCGCGATAATGTACACGAACACTATTTGCCCGAAAAATACAAAACACCAACTGAGATAATGTGATGAATGAAGACACAGATGTTAATGGACATATTTTTGAATGAACTTAATCCTTTATATAACGAATACTTTCCTCTTGTAGTAAAACCATCAACAAAACCTCAAAGTAATAACCCATGGGGAACCTCTGGTATACTAAAATCAATCAGGGAAAAAATAGATTGTTCAGTCGACATTTACCTATTACATATCCTGATACAACCCATGAATACAAGCAATACCGAAATAAATTAAACCATATGCTGAGAACGGCCAAGAAAAAGGACTATGAACGGAAACTCAATGATTACAATCGTGATATTTATCTGGAACATTTAATATTATATGGTAACGATATTAACGGTCCTAACATCATCTTCAGTTCTTTCACATCCAAACTGGCATCTCAATTTGATATTCCTACCCTTGATTTCAGAGAGCATCTCACTGATGATTACCAGCAAAAATTTCGCCTTAAAAGCTGCACACCCGAAGAGCCAAGTGAGGTGATGTCCAATCTAAAAATTATGGTGTTCTATTTGTGCCAAGTTTCCGTCGCCTTTTCAAAACGCGACGTCGCCTTTTGAAACGCGACGTCGCGTTTTTAAAACACGACGTCGCCTTTTGGAAAACACGACGTCGCCTTTTAAAACGCGACGTCGCGTTTCTTTCCTATGTTTTTGCATTGTAAAACTCGACACAACGGAACTCGACGTCGCGTTTTCAAAAGGCCACGTCGTGTTTCACCCACGTCTTGTTTGGCAATGTTAAAAGATAGGAAAGAAACGCGACGTCTTGTTTTTTAAAAGGCGACGTCGCGTTTTCAAAAGGCGACGTCGCGTTTCAAAACGCGACGTCGCCTTTCGAAACGCGACGTCGCCTTTCGAAACGCGACGTCGTGTTTTGATAGTAGAACTGCGCATGTCTAGGGATCATTTATTTTCAAGAAATTGTGTTGCGACTATAGATACAATGCTTTAGTTAGATAAGGCAAATGACATACATGTAGATATATGTAGAAGACTGTGTAAATGAAATGTGTGGTAGGAAACTTCGCTGTGCTTATATCCGTCTCAGAAATTAGGTCATGTATATCCATTGAGTATACGCACCCCTCAAGACAAGAACAAGCTGACATTATTAGTGCGCATAATGCATGTATTTAGACAATGTTTCCTCATTAGCTTTCAGTTACTTGTACAGCGACCAACTATTTTTTTTTCAAGATAATCATCCTGTCCGTCCTCTAAACGTTTGTCAGGCTTTATTATTTTTATATTATTCACATTGTATCATTAATCTTGGGTGTAAAACTCGGCTGGCAGTGTCGTTTATTACTTAACTTTAAATTGCCATTTCACTATGCATTCAGTTATAGCACAATGCACTCATGGACTCACTAAGTGGAAGCTGTGCCGTTAGTGTCACCCATAGAGGACATTTAAATGTTGATTGATTAATTTATTTCAACTGGGTTAAAACGGTCCTCGGTGAAAACAGTTTCTACCTAGACCAACACATTTTCACTTGGCTGTAAATCTTTCACCACCAGGTGTAAAAATGGAAGCTGGATTGATCTGCATGGGTGGAAAACATTCCAGCCAGGTGCTTCTCAGGTTAATGATATTAAAAGTGACTTACCAAGTTGAGTAATACGTTATTGAATTTGAGCGTTGAACCCTTTGTATAGTTATTTATACGCTATGTAGCGGTTTTACAATAATTGGGCACTCTATCGCAAAAAAACAAATTCTCTTAGTTCAGATAGGTCAATGCTACCACTACCTATTTTTATCAAAAATAGGAAAATAAGCGTGTAACCATTCCCGGAGACGCCGCCACAAATTTAGGTTCGTTTATTCCAATCTCAGTTGAGAGTTTCTGCCCTTATTGCTTCGCTCTCCTATCAAAGTCTAGTTTCACGATAACGGTGACAACCTTGTAACCCACAGTTTTGCTGATAGAATTGGAACCCTCTACTATTGTGATTGTCTTATAATTCTCTGAGATGGTCAAGCGGATAGCTCTGGCTCACTAATAACAAATGCTCCCTAAACCTGCACATGCGCAGTTGAAAGACCAAAAGGCGACGTCGCGTTTCAAAAGGCGAAAAGGCGACGTCGCGTTTCGAAGGCGACGTCGCGTTTCAAAAGACGTCGCGTTTCGAAAGGCGACGTCGCGTTTCGAAAGGCGACGTCGCGTTTCAAAACGCGACGTCGCCTTTTGAAAACGCTTTTGAAAACGCGACGTCGCCTTTTAAAAAACACGACGTCGCGTTTTAAAACGCGACGTCGCGTTTCTTTCCTATCTTTTAACATTGCCAAACAAGACGTGGGTGAAACACGACGTCGCCTTTTGAAAACGCGACGTCGAGTTCCGTTGTGTCGAGTTTTACAATGCAAAAACATAGGAAAGAAACGCGACGTCGCGTTTTAAAAGGCGACGTCGTAAGGCGACGTCGTGTTTTCCAAAAGGCGACGTCGTGTTTTAAAAACGCGACGTCGCGTTTCGAAACACGACGTCGCGTTTCAAAAGGCGACGTCGCGTTTCAAAAGGCGACGTCGCGTTTTGAAAAGGCGACGGAAACTTGGCACAAATAGAACACCATAAAAAATACGTGTCGCCGGTATTCATAGCTTACGCATGTCCTTAATTAAACCATCCGCATGCTACATTTTTAATGTTTCTTTCGAATCCGGAAAAGTCTCAGATGTCATGAAAATCGCCACGATAACACCCATTTACAAAGCTGGAGAAAAGAATATTGTAGATAACTATCGACCCATATCTGTATTAACATGCATGATCTCTTAGTATCTACAAGGGAAGCAAACAGTTATAGCATTACCATTTTCTTGACCTTTTGATACTGCGAATCATGACCTTCTGTTACGACAGTTTGATTATTACGGCTTTCGAGGCTTTCGTAATAACTGGTTCTGTGGCTAGTTAACATCTCGGTCCAAGTACATTATCATCCTTTAAACCTATCACTTGTGGTGCACCACAACATTCGGTTTCCGGGCAAATACTTTTACTCATGTATATAAATGACATAAACAATGTTACACAACTCCTCAATATTATTGTGTTCGCTGGAATGTATTTTTAGAAATGTAGGTTGCCAAATTTGTATTTATGGGACGAAAGTTTCATTCCAGAACTCCTTTTTCTTCGTTCTTAGCGTTGACCACCCCATACGTTACGCGTCTGGTTGTCTTTTACACTGTTTTGGCATCTCCAAAATAGGGAATTTACACCCGATATAAATCACCATCTGGAAAAGAAAGATGACAACAAACTTCTATTCAGTTTATGTTCGGTGGAATAATTATTTATCACAGTTTGCTTGCTCCTGAAAAGTTGAATACAAGAGCACAAACATTTTTCGGTATATGCATCACCGCGAATTCTATACGGCCGTAAAATATTCTGAATCGCCGCATTCGTTGGAAATGATACGTTTCTAAATTATTTTTGTCTGAACAGTACAAAAATATGTTTTCAGTATCATAGCTGGAAATCTCAACATTCGTGCCAAACGGAAGAAAAATCCGAAAGTCGGAACCAAACAGGCGCGTTTCTGGTTTTTGGGTGAGGCGCACATGGCATACAGTCGCCAAAATTAATGCAACTATATCCTGACCGTGTGCGGTTGTATTTCATTTAGATTGTGTACCTCTCAGGACTAGGGGATAATAGTTCAGTTGGAAGATCCTATCGTGTATTTCGCAAAAAATGGGGTTGATCGTAAATCGAAAGATGGCAGTATATTTGGATATATTCCTACGAAGTAGGCTACAGATCGCAAATTGTCCGGTAATGAGTGAGTCCATCCGAATCCTTTCGTCGGCAAAATAAGGAGAACCGTTGACATTAGAACCTCATGAACGTGCATTAGGGCATTGTTACCAGCAAGTTCTGATCTGAAATAATTCTGATTAAAATTAGATTTATAATTAACACTTCAGTATATTGTTATATATATGTAAGCTGTAGCCTGTAACGTGTATCCTGTTTCACATCCAAACATGTCATCATTGCCAAGAAAACTGTGGTCCGTTTTGCTCCAGCGTTTTATCGCATTTAATGAATAGGCCTATCAGTTACTCTCCGGCTAAAAAATACCCTAAAAAATTCAGCGCTGTTTGCACAACGAAGCTGAGGTGGTTTAACGTTTATCATAAAGAAAATCACCGATCAACTGCCATAGAATATAATGTGAAACAAGGAAACCGGAATAGTACATTCATCAGATTGCCGATACCCAAAATGTGTTGTCTCATATATCTAGATAAACAACGTGATGTAGAGACGCTATTCATTCGTCTTTGTACCGGTTATGCTCAGGAGAATCACATAGAATCATTATTATCTTGTGCATAGAAGGTGTTGGTCTCGAGTTGAATTACCGTAAACTACATAAATGCTACCTTTCTATACTATAGTACTATATATAAAAATTTGGTGTATTGTTGGGAAAATAATGTGATTTAAAAAGTTGTTTTGATCCTGGACAAGGGCACTAAAAACCACTAAAGAGATGTAGATGTATTTTCACACGTAAAGCTTGAAATCTAGTGAACCTATATTATTCAATCTGTTTCCTTTAAAAAAAAAATGTAAAATTAAATCGGTGATCGTTATTTATTTTGGAATGAAGGCGCATTAGGAGACTGTTACCAACAAGTTCTGAGCTGACCTATTTTTGATGGAAATTTCTGGTGATTTTTGATGAAAATCAGTGGCGATTCTGACTTGGGCGGTGCCCATCTTAATATAGGCAGGATTTCAACTGGGGGTGGGGATTTCCAAGAGTTCAGTTCGCGTTCGAGTCCTAATGCCTACTGTACTTCGTAGGTCCTGTGACGTTAGTCACGCTGCTCATGTTGATCAGTTGGGACCGCATAAAAATCACTATGAATGAACAACAACAACGGCAGCGTTGTTGAGTAGTCATTGTACAGGACGCTCACAGATGTAGAACAGTTGATGTTAGAATAAACTTTCTGTGTTTAATAAATAGAAATATGCGTATACGAAAAGATTTGTTAACAGACCAGATTTACATCGTGCGACCATGTGACCGACAATGATCTCTACCCCGCGACTAAGGATCCGTAGTTCAAATGTCTGGTCAAACTTCAGCAATATATTTTGTAAGACCGAATGAAACGCAACTTCCAGCTCTTCATTTTGATATTTTCAGTATAATATTGAACGTATGCTCTCTTCAATCGGCAATGTTTAATATCGCACGTTCCCGTAAACCGGCAATATTCTCAATTTAATGACCATGAAAAATCGCGGTTCAAACATTGGATACATTCCGTTTGAGACATAATGAAAATCAACTTAGTTGTTACAATTGGTTATGTTCAAAGTGCTCAAAAAGTTTGCAAGGTTTATCAAATACTAATTCTAAGGAAACTCGTTGATGCGGAAGTTTTTTTCATCGCACAACTACATAAGCCCACAATATTATCAATCTTGCGACCACGATAAATGAGAGATTTTCGAATAGTTAGGACCAAGGTTTCTCGCGAATGGGCCGTTTTCGATTACTTAGGGAAGAGTGTCACGTGACTTGGCGAAAAATGCCCGTTTTCGAATTTACTTAGAGTCGCGAATACTTAGGGAACCTACCGTAGTCGCTATCAGCGGCTGTCCACAAGATCGAAGCAGGCCAAGCTCTTCGAGCTGTGGGCAGCACACAGGGTTGAAGATGTGACCCTGAGTCCGCTACTACGGGAATGTGCTAAACTCAACGCTCCCACCACTGGTCCCCAAGGATAATCAACATGAAGCAGTATGCACATATTGCTAAATGTAATATTTTATATCTGAATTGCGGCCCTTGATCAGTGCTAGTGTTTGTCATGGTACTATACCTTATCTGATTATTTGTTATGCAATAAATTGAACACGCATATTATGATTCGACAACTGTGTTTGTCTTCTTCTTTTGTATTCCCCCATGAGAACACTGCCAAACTACTTGAACACTAATGCCGAGTATGCATATGTGTACCATAGAATATCATATTTTTAGGGGGGAGGGGAGCGACTCAAATTGGGGGGGGAATGTTTTGGGGTTTTTTGGTGGGAGGGGGAAGATCTAGATGGCGAAAATGGTTATTCGACACGACGATGAATTACGAATGGTTCCAAAGTCGGTATTAATTGCACATATTTTCTCAGACGGACTCCAAACTTGCGCATTGGGTGCAAATATAAAGTTTCCCAAATAAAGCGAATTTTCAAACATAATAATATTGTATGAATGCTGATGCGTGCTGTCTCACCCCGTAGATTCAGTTATGTGCCCTTGTGTGCTATGGCATGACATTCCATCCCTTGGTGCGTGTTTTCCATCCTATGGTCCAAAACATGGCCGAAAATACACGTTTTACTGTCTCACCTGACAGAGTGGAGGAGATGGGCAGTACGTGGCCGAGGTAGGTGGATAATCTTGTTGCCCGAAAACATCGGCTAAGGAGTCTTACCCTATACTCACTTACCACAACTAGAGTTTCTGAGTTACATAATAATGTAGCCTTTCAGGAGCCTATTTAATCATAAGCGATGTGATCACAATTCCCTCTCTCCCAAGATCAAGTTTTCTGTAAATAAGCTACACTGTTAGAGCTGTTGTTGGTATTTTGTCTGGTAAGCTCACATTCATACCCCGATTGGAGACATTTTATCACAAGGTCCGTTCATTTTCAATGAAATATACTAGCAAGATATTAACTAGTACGGGTATAGACTTCTGTTGTTGTCGCTTAGGCTGACTAGAGGGCGGTTGGTGCACTCAGCTGAGCTGATTGTATTGCGGTAGTCCATACAACGTTGCACGACAAGCCATCCCTTGGTCTTCCCTTGACGCAAGAAAAATAGATAAATTCTTCTGAATTTGTGAAACACGGTCTGAGATTGAATTTTATACGGTACTCACCGTTATGTGGAAATTATACATGCATCAGAGTAAGTACGATGAACGCAACTTGCTGGAACACTGTGCCTCAAGCGCATTTCCTGGTGGGCTTCTGGGGGTTCGACCACAGGTATATTGGCAACAGTTAGGGATAATAATAATAATGTAATATTAGTAAGTCTGATATGCATATTTCATGTAGATGCATGACAATAATAGTCCTTTTTTGGCAGTTTTTTGAAGGCCTCAGTGTGTGGGGGGGGGGGGAGGGAGGTCAGAACTTTTTTCAGGACTGCGAGAAGGGGGGGGAGCAATAACTTTTTTAACTCTATCTGACCTGGGGGTGGGGAATGCCCCTCCCCCTACTAAACTTTCTGCGCTATCTCCGGAACGACAAAAAATGAAGAGCTGAAACTCCGTGACTTTATAGTTTATCATATTGGGGTCATTTTGAGCATAACTCCACGAGCAGAGAATCATGGGAAATTTCAAGATGGCAGCCACGCGGGGCCCCAGAAAAGTGATGTGTTTGTCATATTTCTTCACAATTTCTGCTTTTCCGCGAGGAAAAGTGGGCAAAAGCTATTTTATTTCGCATCACATTAATATTAACTAATTTATCATGCAGTTTTTGTGGAGAAATTGTATAAATAAAAAAATCGGAAAATTTGACTGAAAAATCGATCAAAAAATGCCGTTCTTGAAAATGACGTCACTGTGACGTCATCAAAGCGGCCATCTTCGATTTTTTTTACATTTTCTGGTAGAGCTTGATCCAAGGGTATAGTGTGGTAAGTTTCAGCCCCATCGCTCAATGGGTAAGAAAAATAATTAGAGAGATGGGGCTATTTCGCCCCCCCTCCCTCCCAGGCTGCAACAGGTCCCAAGAAGTCCAGGCCAGATAGGGTTAAAGATCACTTGATCACAAAGGTTGGCACTTGTTTTTAGCTATATTTTTTCAATGTACCGGCACCGGATTTCATGGTTTTCCCTTAGGCGACGTGGTCGATCACAAGGGTAAACTGTCGTTCCTACGACACTCCAGCTAAGCAGTACAGCTGATCTGTCATCTGTTATTCTGATATGTATACATATTCTTATTTATAACTGTACATTGTGCACGATCGAGCGAATTAATAGAATGATTAGCAGAGAGGGTGGAGGGGGGAAGTGTTTCTAACAAGAACTCGATCGCGTAAAAGTACCGGTAGTTCGATTCTGTTGTTACACTTGAGGTTTCTGCGAAAACGTGGATCTGTTGGGCCTGCCCAATTAACAGACCACGGTGTATGTAGATCGACCAATGAAACAAGCCCACAGATGAACATCAACAAGTCAACTGAGCAAGAAGCTCTTCAGCGAAGCAGCTGACGAATATGGTAATTATATATTCAAGGAATACGTAATGTATAGTACGGTAATCATGTTTCACAGTCAAATTTTGCTTGGTTGGGGTCAAAATATGACAGTCAAGGTCAGCTCCATCAAGTTCATCGCGGCACGATACTGGCAACGACGTCCGATAAGGGTCGGTAGGTAGGCTATTTCAATTCTGCGAGTAATCACATCGCTTCTATGATTAAATAGGCCCCTGAAGGGCTTTTCGCACACGGGAAACTTCATCAACACACGGGACACTTAATCAACTGCGAATGACCGTGTGCGGAAGTGTGCCTCTTAAGCAGGCCTTGTATTTTTTGACGGGGCAGTTCAGCCCTTTGAAAAACACTCCCAGCCCTGTGAAAGGCCCACGAGTGTATTTCACAGGGCCTAATTAGAGCATTTCCACAAAGTGGATGCTCTTATGTTTTCATGAGAAACGGCTTCGCCGGATCTGCCAACGCCGCAGCCGCCGCGACTTCAAACGCGAATATCTCTGAAACCGTTAAATATTTTCGGGTCAGACTTTGTGTGCCATCTCCTTAGGCCTGGGAAATTTGTCTGGTTGTGTTTTAGGTGAGCATAGGTGAACCTTTCTGTGACGATTTTGTCTGAACAGCTTGCACGAATTCTTTGAAATTTTATTACAATGGTCTTGAAGGATAAGCAATTTGGTGTAGCTGGCATAATTTTTAAGGCAAGTTTTTTGCGTCTCAAAAGTTTTTCGTGAAATGAAAATTTACCAATTCGCATGGAGAAATATTTAAAAACTGTCCTATTCTAGGCTGCCAAGCATAAATATAGGATTGCTGACATGATAATTCCCTTTCGGTGGGAACCAAATTGCCATTCAAATGAAAAATCTCAATTATCTGAATTAACATAAAAACCTTCTTAACCATTATCATGATTTTTTTCAGTGAACTCTTATGTGCCTTCTCCCTAGAGCATTAGATTTCACCTGCTTGTTTTTCGTGGTATTTGGTCATCACTAGGTGGCAATATAGACTTGAATTCAGGTATATAATAATAATAATAATAATGAGCTTTATTTTATCTCGATATGACCCCATAGGACAAGTCCTATTTTCATAGGGGTCGAGAGCTATAACACAAAAATGTAAATAACATGGTTAAAGCGAACATCTAGTCATAAATAGATAAAATCAATAATCTGTGGCAATCTATATAGAGATATTTGCTAAAAATTCATCAAGATACAATTTTGCACACTTAGTTTTAAAAATATTAAGATTGGGACTTTGTCTAATCACAATTGGTAATTCATTATAAAATCTAGGCCCTGAAACTTTAAAGGAATTTTTAAATAGTTCAGTCCTCGCAAAGGGCACAGAAAGCAGATTCTGGTTTGTTGAGCGAAGCTGCCTATAGTACGGACTGTAAAAGATAAAAGCTCTGATAAATATTCCGGAGCTAGTCCATTTAAGACTTTGTATACTTGAACTACAATGTTGTATCTATACCTATAAGTTATTGGATACCAGCCAATGAGTTTATACATATCGTTACTAGAAAATGTAGAGTCACAATCCAAAATAAGTCGCATACTACGTTTCTGTAGGCTTTCTGGTCTAGTCATGTCGGTTACAGAACAATGGCCCCACACGGTAGAACAGTAATCCATATATGGAAGCACAAATGTGTTAAAATAAAGTTTGCGAGCAGCAATAGGTAGATATCTGCGAATCCTGGACAACAGAAATAGTTTACGTTTAACATTAACAATTACAGACGATACATGTTTGGACCAGGACAAATTGTTTTCGATCGTCACACCAAGAAGCTTCTCACTTTTGACATTATCAAGAATTGTCTGCCCAAGAATAAGGTTCAAATCAGTGCGTTCAAGATGACGTCGTTTTTGGTCAGTAGTAACCAACATGCAGTGCGTTTTCTCAGCGTTAGGGCACATTTCATTTTGGATGCACCATTTGTTTATATTTTCCAAATTAGAGTTCAGTTTATTTTCCAGTTCTGGGATGGTTTTCGCAGACGTATGCAACGTGGTGTCATCTGCAAAAATGTCAGTTTGACACTTAGATGTATGTAGGGGTAAGTCATTTATATACACCAGGAAAAGGAGAGGTCCTAAGATGGAACCTTGGGGAACTCCCACATCAGTCTCTATGGTCCCTTAAAAAATACACACTGCTTCCTTTCAGCCAAATAGGATTCAAAGAAGGACATGGCGGTACCGGAAACTCCGTATATCTTTAGTTTGTCCAGAAGAATAGAATGGCTGACTAAGTCGAAGGCTTTCCTCAGATCCAGATATACGGCACCGATCAAGTTACCACTGTCAATGTTCTGATACCAAGAGTCAAGGATACCTGTCAGGGCCGTCTGACATGAATGAAATGCTCTGAATCCTGACTGTCTACCGTAGATTAGATTGTTATATTCTAGATAACGGCACATGTCTCTCTAAAATCTTAGAAATTACGGGTAAAATACTAACAGGTCTATAATTTCCAGGGTCGTACAATGGGCCCTTTTTATGTAACGGCATTACTTTAGCCTTTTTCCAGCACGTAGGAAAGGTACTCGTACAAATACATTGGTTCAATAAATACGTTATTGATGGTGCTATTTCATCACTAGCCATACGTAAAAATTTAGTTGATAAGCCATCTAGACCCGTCGCCTTGGTTTCCTTCAGAAGGTTCAACTGGTCTGACACAAACTTAAGAGAAACTTTAGGTATAGAAAAGAACGAGACGGGACTCTTTCTACAAGATACATATTCTCTAAGCTTATTCAGGTAGCTTTGATCTTTGTCTTCACATGGAATAACATATTTTTTTACAATGGAAGTGAACCATTCGTTAAAAGCGTTGCCGATTTCCACTGTATCATTTATTTCACTACCATTCACTATAAGTTCAGGTGGTGCATGACTTGATGCCTTGGGTACAAGGTCGCGAAAGTGTTGCCAGAAGTCACGAATAGCACTCTTGCCTTTTTCTAACATGTGCATATAGTAGGTCTGTTTGGCTTGAAATATCAACGACTTCACTTTGTTGCGTAAGAACTTATATTTCGCATTGTCAGATCTTTTATTAGTGCGATCACGAAGGGACATTACTTCGGAGATTTCATCATTCCACCATTCTGGTCGTCTTCTAAACGAACTTGCTTTTGACGAATTGGTGCATGGGTGTTTAAAACTCCCTTAAACAAATCTAACCATGCACCCAATATGTCGTCGACACACTCAAAAGATTCTATAACACTCCATGGTTGATGTCGAAGGTCGGTTAAAAATTTCTGCTCATCGAAGGATTTCATGCACCTATAGTTTATTAAACCAGGGTTTTTCGACTCCGATGCGGACGACTTTCTAGTCACACAAATGGGAAAATGATCACTAATGGAGTACTTAGAGACAAAACTTTGAGTGATAGTATCCGTGTTGGACACAAATATGTGATCAATTAGAGTCTCCGATTCCTCGGTTATTCTGGTTGGAGATTGGATAAGCTGTGTGAGATCATGGTCATTTTCCATAAAATCACGCCATGTATTAGACTGGCAGTCATCTTTAAGCCAGCACGTATTAAAATCACCTAGCACAATGTACTCCTTTCTCTCAGAGTTCAGTTTGTCTAGACAATGTTTAAAGGAGTAAATCCAATCATTTTGGTTGTGGTCCGGTGGACGGTAAGCAAACACAATTACGATCGGTTTGCTTTTTTCTGTTTTAATTTCTACAGCCAACATTTCAATATCTTTTTGTTCAATATCGTCACGGCGTTTGAACACGATATCTTGACGAATATAAACAAGTACACCACCGCCGCGTTCCTTAGAGGTGTTGATTTCCTGTCTATCTCGGCGTTTCAATAAATAGCCAGGTATTTCCAAGTTTTCAGTTGATAAGTTGTCGTTGGCCCAGGATTCGGTGAACCCAAGTACAGATATTTTGCCTTGGGCATCACAGACCACAGTTTTAATTTCATCAAACTTATCCTTGATCGTAAACATGTATAACATGATATCTTCTAAACAACTTGCTTGATTTCCATGAAATTTGGGTATAATGATCTTGCAAGACAGGCAAAGGACTGACAAGATTCTGGTGATGTTGGTGAAAACATGAAGGCACGTTTTTGCATCTCAAAATGAGATTTTTTTCACAAAAATGGAAATTTATTTCTTTGAATCGGGAAAAAGTAATTCTAATTTGCCTAACATGAATATAATTAACATCTCTTGTAAGCCAAATGGTCATTTTTTTAACACGTGAAATTCTCAGAACTTAGTCCAATACCTACATTCTCAGGCCAGATCTGCGGATTTTGCTTCATCGTGTAGCTTTGTGATATTTGTTCATCATTGGGTAGCACTGCAGACAGTAGACTTATACAGGCTCAGCACAAGTTTATTATTGTGATCTTGTTAGACAGACAAAGGATTTTAAAAAATTGACCTCCCATATGGATTTCGTGACCCATCAACATAATGCTTTATTTATATTTCATAATGCATTCTTTTTTACAATTCATAATTTGATTAGCATTATAGTTTAAAAATGGATTGAAAGGACATTGGTGCTGCTAGCACTGACATATATGTGGCAGTGGGGGTTTTTACAGCTAAATATAAATAGGTCTAGGTTAAATCAGACCCTGCTTACACACAAAAATGCTAAAATATGGTCAGAGAAAACAATCTGCCATCAGTCTGGTGTGATACTGTATGAAGAATTGCAAGGATTTAAGACAGCTTGAAATCACGACATTTTGGTAAAATTGATATACTGTAACACTGATATTCTCTTTTAAATTGCAGGCCTACACTATCAGCTAGGCCTACATAGCGTATACCTGTACATGTATGTTGTGCATTAAAGTGGTTAATCTGAAGTGGTTGACTTATTGCATAATGCAATAACATAAGGAGACTAGTGCTTGTGTCAACAAAGTAAACAGAATCGGTGCCTCTTCTCTCTCCAATGGTGATAATAATAATCTGATCCTGTTTGAACAGTGGTATGGTTATCCCAATAACACTTGTTTAGTCTCAAGTGACTTTGAAGCCCTTGGCTCTCAGATGTCTGGAGAAGCATTCTGTCCAATTTTCAATGAGTAAAATCACAAATTATCACTTCGTTAATGCTCATTTGTTTTTTGTTCATTGAAGATCCCCAGAATTTGCTTGAATCTTGAGAGATGAAATGGCACATACATGTACCATTGCATTTTGACAGCATAGTTGTACAACTGTTAACTATTTTTTAGACTTTAAAATTGGAAAGATTTTTGAAGTGGAACTGCTATATGGCACATCTCACCTGGGAATTTTTTGTATATAATTTAAGTAAAATGGATCTCTGGTGCATTTTGACAGAATATTTAGACTTCGAAGATAATATGGAATGATGCCTCAAATGGAACTGAATTGTCCATGTCATCTGTGTCTCTATCTGTCTGTCTGTTCATCTTTCTGGTCATACCACATATGCAGATAGTGATGGATCAGAAGCCGTATGAAAATGACTTCACCTGTTTTATTAAGGTTAAATGTAACATTAGAAGTAATTTTTAAAGAAGTTAAGACAGGTTCTCCAAATTCATAATACATGTGCAATTGGTGACTGACTAGAAGCCTATCCAGTTGACTAAACCTATTTTTTTAAGGTTATATACTTTATATTATTATATAACATGAAATATAGCTTGGCTTTCTAAATTAATACCACATATGCAACTGATGATGGACCCGGAGTGCATGAATATGTCTGACTTAAAAAACTGTATATTAAGTCACATACTTTTAACTGTCAACAAACACTTAAAATCTAACATTCTTATCATCAACATTGTGGTTGATAGCGTGTGTTGCAACAGCCTCATGCTTCAACAGTAAATGAAACCATGACATATCGGCTGAACTGGTGAAACATCCACCATTTCCAAGCTCTGACATACCACGTCACTCTCAGAGTATGGGTACCATGACACAGTGATAGATCACACAGCCAGTGAAGGTTCCCGATTTATGTTGAATGCCGTTGTTGCCTAAGTACTATTAGCAGTATTGCTTCAATGCATTTTGCTGAAAAGAACAGGACTTTCATAATGTGATGTTTAGCACTGTAATATCACGTGTCTTTATTGCACCATGTAAGCAATCTGTCTGTGTCTTGTGCACTGTCCTCAGTGTTTTATAGGGTGGATGGAGGGTGGATGGTTCCATGCTGCTTCAAAGATTTCTTCTGTGAAGTAGCAGGTACACAACTGGGCTGGGTGGTGCTTAGTTGGTTCGTCGTGATATAGCTGAAATATTGTTGAAAGCGACGTTAAATTCTGTTCACTCACATCACTGTAAACGACCTGTATGTGTCTTGGGTGCTATCCTCAGAGTTTTATAGGGTGGATGGAGGTTATCTGTTTCCATGCTGCATCAAAGATATCGTCTTTGAAGTAACAGGAATGCAACTTCACTTGGCTGGGTGGTGCTTAGTTTGTTCGTCGCGATATAGCTGAAATATGGTTGAAAGCGACGCTAAATTCTATCCACTCACTATTAGCAGCATTTTACAACAACAACAGTTCGCTGACTTCCAGTTGTCTCATTTTTATTTGCTGGCATTGTTTAAGATAGAATACAACAGCTTATACAATCAGGAATGAAAAAAAAGGTTGAAATCTTAATGTTCCAACTTTCGTAGAGAAATAAAAGGGGCAATTTGAAATTTTATTTTCATTCTGATATTCAATTTTTCAATGTTGGCGGGTCCGTGAAACACAAAATTAAGTTTTGTACTGCCTCACACTGGGTTTCGCCCGTTAGTAAAGAAATCCCTTCTCAGAGGCGCTACTACCAGGGATGATTCCCGATTGCTCATCCTCCATGGGTATATGCCCACCCTCTGTCCCATTCTTAAAAAAATTGCCACACCTATTATGTAGAGGGTGTGCCCATTTTAGGGAGATCTAAACCCTGTGAGTACCAATTTATGTGTTACACATGTATTCGGGGAAATGCTCTTCTCCCGTGTTTCACACGAGCTTTCATTATCAGCCTGGTAAAAGTAAGTTTTAATAGCTAATACCAGGCCTATCAATTCAGCTCGGCCTGATTTAGAATGCAAGGGCTGTTATGACTTGTTGATCTCATAAACTGTTTCAGGCATGTGGTACACTGGTGGTTATGGGTACTCTTCTTGACAGGGACCCTACTGGTTATCACTACACCCTGGGGTCCGGGGTTGACCACTAGCGGGGAAATTCCCGAGTCATCCAAGCTGTATAAATGAATACAACAACTAGATCAAATTAACAGAAAAAAACCTATAATCATACAAGATTAAAATGTTGATGGCCCAATCAGGTTTTCTTTACAGAAAGAGTATGTATGTATACAGTGCTCGAGGGAAGTGGAAATCAATGGATAGAATACGATTACAAGCGTCTGGTCCGTCATTCGTAATTCAGCCGTCGTCCATTGAAGAATATGCGTGTCCATAATCAAAAGACCTATTCCATATTCCATATAACAGTATTAACACCAAATTCAAAAAGACAATCATAGTATACACAAACATAGGCTAGTTTCCTGCAAGAGAGAAGCGGTCAACAGTTTTCAGTTATGCCGGCAAGACATCATGATGTTACAAAAATATCAAAACCGTATGGCTGATACGTTTTCTTAATCCATAATAATCGTAGTAAAGTCGTCATCTAGAGAATGGTGTATCTCAGTCACACTTAGTTTGCGACTGTTCACATGAGCACCATGAGGATCTTGAAGTGCATGGGCTTATACGGCCCCTATCCCCGGGTTAAGCGGAATTAGACACAAGTTAAGAAACGTAACGCCATAGATCTTGCACGCTACGCTCGTATTTTGCTATCAGCATGCGATATATATCGCCAAATTTGAGAAACTGAGTGGAGGCGCTTGGTGGTATAGCCCTGTTTTACAAGTTTCTACAACAGTGTTTTGTGACGTTGATTAAAATCGTCACATTTAACACAGGATCTAGCAAATGCTACTAGGCGAGATATGTATACGCCATATGCAGGTCCCACTGGAATATTACTGTCCAGAAAGGGATAGTTTACGATGTCGAAATTGTAGCCATTTATTTTGTCATAAAGTCGACGAGAGAGAATGCCCGCTTCATTTTTATAGAGATATAGATCTAAATATGATGTGCCTGTAGGGATATCAGTAGTTTCCTTCAAATCCAGTGAAGGTGGATATATATCCTTCATAGCGTCATTTATATAACGATGATCCACAGCGAGAAGATCGTCTATATAGCGTTTGGTGAATGAGAAGAAACGGGCTTTGAATGGATCGGTTTTTGAAAGCGCCTGCATATAGTCATATTCATAAGAGATCAGATACAGGCCAGTTAACAGGGGTGCACAATTAGTACCCATTGGGATACCTGTATGCTGCTGATATATTGTGTTGCCAAATTTCACATAGATATTTTTAATGAGAAATTCAAGCAACTCTATAAACAAAGAAAAATCCCACGAATGATATCTCTTGTATGTAGTAGAGCTGAAGAATGCTTTATGGCTTCCGACATTAAATTTCTACAGTCAGTTTTCTTGAACACAGATGTCAACCGATGTCTATAGTGCAGCGGAAATTCCTGATAGATTCGACCTCTGGGGACCATTCAGAAGCACAAATCCATTTCGGTGCATAGCACATGTCGAAATCACGCTGGTCAAGCAAAATAACGGTGCCATATATCGACGTTGAATTTCAATTGAGAATGTAAAGAATATAATCTTTCAGTATTAGGTCAAGTACAAATGTGCCGTATTCTGGTTTTGAACCCTTAAACAGGTGGTGGGTGGCTTGTGGGTTTTTTTGCTCTTTTTGTTTCATTTGAAAAAAACACTGAAATCAAGAGCAGTGTGCTCCAAACCCAGAATATATATTTTTCAACACTATTTCAACAGTTGTCCTCAAATTGAAAACTCTCTTTTTGGTCCACGGATATTACTTTGCCTAACATTTTGCAAAAAAATCACAAAGTGACGCGTGCGTTGACTCGAGACACAGGACAATTTATATTAACAATACGTATGATATTTCTACTTCGCTCTGCTGGTGGATGATCAGGCCGAGAGTCCATAAGTGAACGAAAGGTTGAAATCATTTCGTTTCCAATTCTTCAACATCGAAATTGCCGAATCTCAATGGTAATGAAATAATCAATTCTTTCAAGAATTCCACGCACCAAGGGATGGTTTGTCGTGCACCGTGGTATGGACTACCGCAATACAATTGCTCAGCTGAGTTCATCAGCTATTCTCTAGTCGACTTAACTGACTTTATATTTCATTGAAAACGACTCTAATCGGGTCACTGGGTGACCACTCTTCTAATATGACCATGATCTGTTTAAGCCCATCAAGTGTACGTTTTTGGCTCCTAGTTACTGCCAATGCCTTCGGCATGTTCAACATCAGATTTAGGATGAGATCCGTGAATGACTGTTCACACTCAGAACTCCAGTTGAATCTGGCCCCTTTCTCTGTAAGCTTGTAAAGCGGTCGTGTCATTGCCGCGAATCCACTGACAAAGCAACACTTGCTTAGCATTTGCACACAATTTATCGTGGTCAGTTTCCACACCTCTTAAGATACCTTATGCCTTAGAAATGTTTCCTCCTGGAAGATAACGCACTTTGATGGCTTAGTTTCAACTTGGGCTCTTTCAAAACGTTTGAATACTCGCTCTGGTCTTTCTAGAGCTTGTCTGAAATTCTCACTTTGGATCAAAATATCATCGATGTAAAGTATGCACTCTTCCTCTTTTTCTTATTTTATTCCGCTAAGGATATTTGCCAGAATCCGAAGTATAAATCCAACCAACTAGACCAACGGGCACCAGAGAGAGTTCAAGCACTCGTCAATTCTTGGCAGAGAATACGCATCCTTTTGAGTTACATTATTCAGCTTTCTAAAGTCTATGCAAACTCTGGTGCTCCCGCCCTTCTCGGTGTAGAGAACAATAGGAGAGGCCCAGTGACTAGTGGATGGTTCAATGATTCTGTATCTCTTTCTTCTCGATGGCTTGTTTCCTCGAGTGGTAGTCTACCGGATGGTTGCCTGATAGATGCTGCGTTTCCTGTATTTATCGTGTTTTTCGATCTGTGCAACCTAGGTCATCTGGTGACTTTGTAAATACTGATCGGCTCCTAATCAGGAGTTCTGCCACTTTCGTTTGCTCTCCAGCGGTTAGACGAGTTAAATTTCGCATCATAAGATCCTGACAGTGCTCTGGCACATTATTAGATGGCAGAGACTCATTGTCACTAGATATTGCTGCACACTGTACATCACTACCACTGTCAGTTTCATAGAATGATTGGCAAGTCCCTAATCGTGTTACTTGATAAAAGTGTAATCTCATCACTATTACGATTAATAAGTTGGATTGAAAATTTTGGTGACCGTGTATCAACTATGCAATTCACTGGTCGGAGTTCACTGCTTCCAAGCTTCCCTTTTATGTGTTGTAATTCAACAACTCCAGATGCAGCTAGGCATTCGCTCTTTAATATGCTAGGTATCCACCCTATTGGGTGCCCCGGTACTCGCGGACCCGAACTGATCATCTGTGCCTCTCGACCTATCTAACAAGATATTGGAACTACTCCTGTCTCCAATCTCACCCACTTGTAATCAATCTCGGTAATATCCTATGATATGAAGTATCTCCAGTATCTCCGGAACAGTAATGTCACAAATAACTATGCTGTGGTGATACAATGTACCTCCAAGCTGCATTTTAACATCAGCTACACCATACAGGTAAGTTTTTCACATTTTCTCCCTGGATATTATTAGATAATGTCCTGAGCTCTGGTCTCATATCTTTTGGCATACGCTTAAATGTTCGAACTGTGCCTCTTCCGTTATCTGAGTTATTAAGGACTCGAGGCACGGGGAATAGGCTGAAACTATCGATATTTTTTGTTCTCTGCATATTTCACAAATTGAAGAATAAACCTATCAAGAGTTTCTCTTATTTTCCTTTAAAAATGTTTGCAAACGTGAAATTTGAGCTCTCAAAAAGTCACTGTCTGTAGAAGAACTCTGCGCTTGGTGATTAGCGCTCATTACTTGCAGTCGGTGTTACCGCCTGGTGTGACTTCCGCACCTCGACTAATTACTTTTCACTGCAATACAAACAATTCATGCGCGGGGCTCATTTATTATAATTAGTTGTTTTTCTATTACATTCATGCCAAAGCCGCCATCGTTTGCAAAATATTGAACAGGAAATATGGTTTATCCCAGTGTTTTTGCGCCACATGACAAAATAAACAAATACAAACAAACTGCTCAGGTGGGCAACCATTTCCGGAAAGCATGTGGTATATGTAGATATATATATATATTGCGAATTTGCGTAATATTTTTCATAATATCTCAATCGATATTCTATTAACATATCTTATTTGCCAACACAATCATGGGAAGAAAACGTTACAAGATTACGCCGGTCGCCCGTAACAAGCTTCAACTACTGAACGAGCGAAACACTGCATGTAGTTGGTATGACCAGTATCAGACAATCGATTCCGACGCATCTTCGTAACAGACTGAGAGTAGCGACAGAGAAACTGAGTTGCCAGAGCATGGTCCAATATTTTCAGGGGCTTGTACTAGAAAGATTTTGTCAAGAATCAGAGAACAGGAACACCGAGATGAGGTAAAACAATGATCTTAATTATCTAAATCATTATGGCATAACAGAAATTTATATTTTTTATGAATCATCTGACGCAAGTTGTTTGTTATACACATATACCTGTAAACATTATCATACCATATATTTTAAAATCACAAACACCTGGGAAATTAATACAGTACCACATACATTTATTTTTTTTTATTTTTTTTTTTCAGGATTCAGAAAGCGATGATGATTTGGAAACCTCTTTCCCTGCAGGGGCCGGGAATATGATATGGGGGTGTGATGAACTGATTGCCAGCCTGGAACATCACGCCGTTTGTTTCAGATGTTTTCGAGAAAAACTTTCTCTTGCCGAGAAACCGGGATGTCGCCAACGATGGGGAAGCAGCATCACTTGGATATGTGCCAATGCCGATTGTATGAACTCTCAAGCTGCCCAATATTTTCCCACATCACAGAGTACCAGCAATGCCTACGATATCAACCGACCTTTGGTGCTAGGTATGAGAGCAACTGGCAAAGGCAGAGCTGCGGCAGACAAAGCCAGCGCTTATGTACAGTTACCATCACCCATAGCACAACGACACTGGCGTCGACATACCGAAGTCTTGCAAGAAAAAGTTACAGACATCGCCGAAGAAACATTTGAGCATGCTGCACTGAAGCTGAAAAGGCTCAAGCTTGAAGATGGTTCATCTGTCATCATCGAAGACGTCGACGCTGTCAGAGATGCGGTTGTAGATGTTGCCGTGTCAGTGGGTGGAACATGGTTGACACGGGGATATTATTCTCGACATACGTTCGTATCCGTGATTTCCGTTGACACAGGGGAATGTCTCGACCGTGCGTATTTGTGTTCCACCTGTCCTGCGTGCAAGAGATGGGAGGGCAAGTCCAAAACGTCGAACGAGTATATGACATTCTTCGAAGAACACTTTCCTGAATGCCCATTGAATCACGACAGCTCGTCACAGTCGATGGAACCCGAGGGAGCGGAACAGCTGTTTTGCCGGTCATTAGAGAGACACAACCTTCGCTATACAACATACATCGGTGTTGATGACAGCAAAAGTTTTCAACGTGTGATAAAGGCTCAGCCATACGGTCCAGACGTCACGATAGTAAAAGAAGAGTTTGTAGGACACGTCCAGAAGCGGATGGGCACAAGGCTTCGTACCCTCGCCAACAAAAGAAAGGTACATGCAGGTCTCATTTTGGATACCGAAAAGAACAATGATGATTACATTTGTATCGTATTATTCAAATACTAAATAAATAATGAGATAATTGTGGCATGATAATGGAAATAGGCCTATTATGACATGCAATCACATAACGATAAAACACGTACGGTAGTCTCTGAGCGATTACTGTTTGTTTTATTTCTTTCACATATTCCAGGTATAAAACTGGACGATGGAAAACCTCTGTCAGGGAAAAGGCGTTTAACGCAGAAGCGGATCGATAGTTTTCAAGTCTTTTACGGTCTTGCCTTGCGACCCAACAAAGTAAGGTGGCCTAGATGGACTGTGTCGATCCACACAGGCCATTCCCAGCCACTACAGCAGCACAACGGACGACTCACAGCAGCTTGACCGAGCAAATGGAAAGCAACTTATAAGCCACCGAAACATCCAATATCACCTGCAATCGCCAAAGAAATAAAGCATCGAAGAGCTGTCGGATGCGACTCTCCTGCAGGCATGTCTAAATGGTCAAACACAAAACCAGAATGAGTCGCTGCATCACCTCATCTGGTCGTGTGTTCCCAAAGAACAGTACTATGCACCTTCAGAAGTGCAGCTCGGTATCGTCATGTCTGTTCTTCTCTTCAATCAAGGCACGACGGCTACAGTTACTGCTATTTTCTCCTAAGTAGGGTAAGTAATCGTGCAGTTCGAATGCTTTCGTTTAGGAAAAGTTACGCTTAGTCAATGTATAATTGAAATAACTACATTATATCTGTGGAAATTTATTGTTTCCGTCACAAAATTAAAAATCATTCAAGACTGACTTGCTTTGGTTCCTTTATTCTCATTGTGAGCTAAACTTTGATCCTTTGATACGGGGTGATGGGGCTGAACTACCGGCCATGTTAAATGTTGGACTGGTGCTATCTAAGATAGGACTTATACCATTGCGGTTCCAAAAAGTGCCCCCCGCCCCCTGTATAAGGCGATGTACTATGCTCATATTGTTGTGAAACCGGAGTAGTGTCCATCCTGTGATAACAGTTTTGCGGACGGGTATGAACTGCAGAGACATCGAAATGTAACACATGGAAAAAGTCGAAGTCTGTGCAGTGAATGTGGTCAACAATTCAAGAGCAGATCAGGCCTGCGCGATCATGTTAATCAAACACATAGCAAAGTATTCCGATATGAGTGCCAAATCTGTGGCAAAGGGTATTCCAGTAGGGCTCATTTCCGGGCTGAAATGGACGGACACCTTGAGGAAAAGTCCTGGAAATGCTCAAATTGCCCGTCTGCATTTACGCATAAAAGTGACCTTACTAAGCATCTACGTCAGCGTAGATGCCAAGGAGGTAAAAAGGTACCTTGTAAAGTGTGCAACTTAGTGTTCGGAACACACGCAAATATGACCCAACATCAGCATCAGGGTAAAAAGCTCAGATGTGTCAGATGCAACAGGCTCTTCAAGTGGCGATCTTCTCTGTGGGTACACCACAGAAATTGTAAGTGACAATGAAAGATCGTTATGTTATGTTATGGAAATCGTGTAATTTGATCTCATCACATTGGTATATTGAAATTATCTGAATTAATCAGCCCATATTTTTATTTCGTACGATAATCTAAGCCCTGATTCAGAAGCATTCCTAATATCAGATACGGGTATACTAGTCACTTTACCATTCATAACTAAAGCTAGTTACGAACGGAAGTATAGGCCTAGCCATTTTATTCTCTGCATAATTCGATTGAGTAATTTAAACTTACCGGACACCCGGTGTGTGTATTTAGGATATGAGGGAAGATTTCAGCTCTTACTTGCCATATAGGTCATAGATGTTAGTTGCGCATGATGACCTATTAAGTTGACCTTAATAAATTGTTGCAAATGTAAAAAATGTGTCCATATTCGGTAAATACTTTGGCTTTGAACTCGGGTGTCTTATTTCACATGATGAAGAAGGAATGGGTCTCGCAGTCAGGAACTGCACAGATTCACCGAACGGGCCCCTATACGCCCGCTCTTACTGATACACTTGGGACCTTTTATTGACATTCGCCGCTATATTTCTTATTTAAGGATGTCCGCTGGTGGTTTTTGGCTTTGGCAGCCATTTTGCTTGTTTTTCCTATCGGATTATCTCCCTTTCCTAGGTTAAGAGATGGGGATTTCCTATAAAAAGGCTTCTAGCCGAGAATTTTGCACACCAACATCCATCCAATTTGATAAATTTTGATAGACAATGTGATTATCTGCAAACAGTTAGAATATAAGAAAAAGTTAAATACTATTTATATGATTTTTTCATGAATATGCTTCAAAACTAGGGCTATTCCCTATGATTACTGGGTTATCAAATTGAGCATGGGTCAGTCCACTTGACGTTGCCTACAGCTAAAAAATGCACACCAACCTATATTTTTTTCTTCGTTTTTCCTCATATTACACAGTTATGAATGCAACAACACACGTTATTCAAAAAGTTAATTACTTTGATTTACCACCAGCGGACATCCTTAAAGCAGCTCCCTTTTTATACGCCCGCCAAAAGGAGGACGTATTATGTGATGGCGGTTTCCGTCTGTCCGTCCCTCGTGTCCGGTTTATATCTGGAACAGTTTTCTATCCACAGTTTCAATTTTTGGTGAGTGGATACCCTACGGGGAGACGATGTGTCGCATACCAAAATGAAGTTCGAGGTCAGAGGTCAAAGGTCACTGGCCAGGGAATCATTGAGGTGTTCGTGTCCGGTCTATATCTGTGAACGATTTCTATCCACAGTTGCAATTTTTGGTGAGTCGATATGCTAGGTGGAGACGATGTGTCGCGTACCAAAATTGAGGTCGAGGTCAGAGGTCAAAGGTCACTATTGTCTAAAATCAGGAAATCATTGACAGTTCTCTATCTACAGTTCTAATTTGTGGTGAGTGGATGCCCTAGGGGGAACGATGTGTTGCATACAGAATGTAGGTCGAGGTCAGAGGTCAAAGGTCAGTGTCACCGAAAAATCAGGAAATCATCAAAAAAAAATTGTGAGTGGATTCAATAGGGGGGAATGAAGTGTCGCATACAAAAAAATAGGTCAAGGTCGAAGGTCAAAGGTCACTGATCCCAAAATCAGGAAATGATTAAAAATAACATTTTTCCCCCCTAAGGGGAGTGCTTTCCCCTACATGTATATGGCATTCGTTCTGTGGAGTTGTATCCCATGTTTGAAACAGCTACATTTAGTTAAACTGTTGTGAAATAAAACCATACATTTACTAATTTAACAGGGAGAGGGGTCCTTTTATGAACTCCATACCTCTTCTTCCTTCATGAAAAATTCTCTCGCCTGAAAGGAATCCATTCTCAGGAAAACTACTATTTTCTTGTGTTTGACTTGTCGATTTCAGTGCGGGATATGTGAGCTCTCGGCTCTTGTTTCAAGGTCAACTAGTTAACAAGAGTTAATCCCATTTTAGTTTATTATTCAATATAAGATGTGATATATATGTTACATTCTCAGAAGCACAAAATCGTAGAGCTTTCTCTGGATTGCTACATGTAGCTACCAATTGGAATCAAGGCTAATAAACAACCTGGGAATTTGGACCAATGTAATCCAGATATTCGGGCGTATATTGAAGCCCTTGTTCTCTTTGGAACCGAAAAGTTATCCGGTGCCCGAGCCCCGGTGTAGCAGTGTTCCAGTGTCCTCAACGTGCCAGTGTCCCCAGTTTTTCCTGTGTCACAGTGTCCACACTGTCCCCTGCATTTCAGTGTCCTCAGTGACCCAGTGTTCCCTGTGTCCAGTGTCCCAATATCCTTGTATCTCAGAGTTCCAAATGTCCCCAATGTCTCAGCGTTCCCAGTGTCCAATTGTTCCAGTGTCCCAGAGATCCAGTGTCGACAGTGTCTCAGTATTCCCAGTGACCCCAATGCCCCCAATGCCCCAGTGTCCCAGTATTCCCAGTGTCCCAGTGTTTCCAATGTCCCTAGTGTTCCCAGTGTTCCAGAATCCCCAAGTGTTCTCAATGTTCCCAGTGTCCCAAGTGTCTCCAGTGTTCCCATTATCCTAGTGCCCTAGTGTTCCGCAAAGACCCAGAGTTCCCGGCGTCCCCGGTGCACCATTACCAGTGTCCAAATGTTTTCAGTGGTCCCAGTAGCCCGGGAGTCCCCAGTGCCCCAGTGTTCCCAGTGTACTCAGTGTCCCAGTGTTGCCTGTGCCCCCAGTGTTCCCTGCGTCCCAGTGTCCCAGGTTCTCAGACCCCAAGTATTCCCAGAGTGCCCCCAGTGTCTCGGTGTCCCAGGGTCCCTGCAGTGCCACCAGTGTGTCAGTGTTCCCTATGCCCCAATGTCCTCACGGCTCCAGTGCCCCCATTTTCCCTAGTGTCCCATTGTCCAAGCTCACTGTGGTCGCAACTGAATATAGTATAAAGCGACCTATACGTGTCTCCGCAAATGATTTTCCACGGATTTCAAATACCGTTCTTATATTATACCCATTAAGCAACTAGGAAAATCAATATACAATATATACACACCTGTGGTACTTTTTCCCGGAGAGACCGAATAAGTGTATTCAATCCTTGAACTGTTTGATCAGTAGGTCTATGCATCCTAATACTAATTACTGGATGAAATAAACCAGTTGCACATCGTAAAAAATATTTACATCCATCAAAGAGTAGAAATTCCTTGAATTTTAGCTGACTTATTGACGGACCGGTCCCATGTACGTTGATAATATGGCCCATGCGTCGTAAGTAGTAGGTAGCACGCACAGAAGGGCCAATTGACCTCAAAAATTTGCATATGACCTCTGTGACGTCACAGCGACAGCCAATCAGAAGCGCGTATTTTGAGATGTGGGTGTGGCTATGTGTGTGCGCATGCGTGAGTTTTGGCGGGAAAGTTTTATGTTAATGAGGTCATTGGGTGCATTGGGACTATTCAAGATGGCGGCTTGTTTTTTCTAGGTTAGGGGTGGTCGGTTTCAAGATGGCGGCCGATTGCACTTGTTTGTCCCTTCATTTGCATATTTTCAAGATGGCGGCTTGTTTTTTCTAGGTTAGGGGTGGTCGGATTCAAGATGGCGGCCTGTTTTTGTAGGTCAAGTACACTTGCACTTGTTTCGCACCTCATTTGCCTATTTTCAAGATGGCGGCCTGTTTTTTCTAGGTTAGGGGTGGTCGGATTCAAGATGGCGGCCTGTTTTTTTTTTTTTTTGTAGGTCAAGAAAACTTGTTTGGACTTGTTTGACCCTTCATTTGCATATTTTCAAGATGGCGGCCTGTTTTTTCTAGGTTAGGGGTGGTCGGATTCAAGATGGCGGCCTGTTTTTGTAGGTCAAGGTCACTTGCACTTGTTTCGCGCCTCATTTGCCTATTTTCAAGATGGCGGCCTGTTTTTTCTAGGTTAGGGGTGGTCGGATTCAAGATGGCGGCCTGTTTTTTTTGTAGGTCAAGGTCAATTGCACTTGTTTCGCTCGTCCTCATTTGCATATTTTCAAGATGGCGGCTTGTTTTTTCTAGGTTAGGGGTGGTCGGATTCAAGATGGCGGCCAATTGCACTTGTTTGACATGGGGTGAGACTTATACAATTTTCGGAACTTTTTTTCCTTTTTTAATAGTCAAATAGCTCCAAAAACGTCTATTTCCATTCTTGCGCATGCGCAGAATGGTGATAGTTCAACCCACACCAGTCCATCAGATGGCCCTTCATCTCACCTTCACATTGATACTTCACTCGGCTCCATCGGGCCACTAGGGGCGTCCCTAACACCAAAAAGGTTATTTTGCAGTTCGATAGCAAAACCTGGTGTGCGAGGATTATTTTTATTTTGCAGGTAGTGGGTCGAGTGAGGTGTCAAATTGAAGCTGACGTGAAATGTTTCAGATTGATACCTCACTCGACCCCATTGGACCACTAGGGGCACCTCTAACTCCAAAAAAGGTGTTTTGAAGATTACGCATGCGCAGAATGCTGATAGTTCAACCCACACCCAGTCTATCAGATGCGCCTTCACGTTACCTTCAATTTGATACCTCATTCGACCCGATTGCACCATTAGGGACGCCTCTAACCTCAAACAGGCTATTTTTGAACATTGATATTTTTCATATTATCTTTGCGCATGCGCAGAATTACCCTAATTCAAGCCCACACCCAGTCTATCAGATGCTCCTTCACGTTACCTTCAATTTAATACCTCACTCGACCCGATTGGACCACTAGGGACGCCTCTAACGCCAAAAAGGTTATTTTGCACATCGATATCAACATCTGGTGTACGAAGTTTGATTTTTTTTTTTTTTTTTTTTTTTTATTTTGGCGGTAGTGGATCGAGTGAGGTATCCAATTGAAGCTGACGTGAAATGCTTCACAATGATACCGGACTCGACCCGATTGGTCCACTAGGGGCACCTCTAAAGGTATTTTGAAGATTGATGTTGATTGATGTTGATATTGATGTTTGGCGTTAGGGCAGCCCCTAGTAGTCCAATCGGGGCGAGTGAGGTATCAATGTGAAGCATTTCACGTCAGCTTCAATATGATACCTCACTCGACCCGCTACCTCAAAAAAAATTTTTTGACTTTGTGTACGAAATTTTTTTTTTTTTGAAAATTTTTTTTATTTTTTTTTGGGAAAAAAAGCATGATTGGAGCTGATGTTAAGTTGGTGTGCTAATGAAAGAAGTTTCTCTTTCGGAAAGATGGATTGGCCCTGAAAAGGGCCTTTGATAGTGTGATACGACACACTTTAAGCGCGGAATATTCGCCTCACTCCTCCTACATGTTTTCGACAAATGGGACATCTTATCTTGAAATGCACCTCTCCGGCGTCAACGCATCGGCATTGGGCTCCTTCACATGTGAGTTGGATCCAGCAATCCTTGCACATACACAGATGTCCACAGGGTAGAACCGCGTATAAGCTTTCTTCATTCGAGCAGATGCTACATTGTTTGATTTTTTCTTCATCATGTCGTAGTTTCTTTTGTCTGGCAATTTCCTCTTCCAATCCCGCCATTGTGGTTTCCATTCCCAACATCGCTCCCCTCATGTCGATAATTTGTTCGTTGAGGCGTGATATTTCATCTGTGTGTCGGCATCGTGCTCTTGTTTCAGTGTCTGCAGTCGAAGTGGTGGTTGATGGAGGTCTAGTAGTTAACCATACACTGGCTAGTTCTCTATCACGGGTCTCGTCCTGGTTATCTTCTTGTTGTATGTCCTCCTCCATTCTGTTGTTGTTGTCTTGTTCACTTTCCCCGAGTTCTTCTTCTGTACTTCTTAACCTCGTTACATCTTCAAGAACGCGTTGAAAACTGGACACAATAGTCAGTCTGC